>CABFKC020000170.1:0-39228 GCA_901699155.2 Streptopelia turtur | reverse complement strand
CCGGCAGCGCCCGCGCCGGGCCCCGGAGGAGAACGGCGATGCCGGACCCGAGCCGCAGGAACCCCGGCCCCCGGAGGCCAACGGAACGGCCCTGCCAGGTGAGAGCGGCCCCGCCGAAATGCCGGTCCCGCTGCGCCAGCGGGTGTCTGACCGGAGTCCGTGCCCCGGCAGAGCCCCCGGGTCATGCCGGCAGCCCCTGTCCGTGAGCGTCCCGCGGCTGGACCCGCTCGGTGTCACCCGCGGCTCGGTGGGCTGGAACGGCCGTTCCCCGCCAGCCGGAACACCTCGTGGGCACGGCTGGCTCTGCGCTGCACCCGCTGCACTGTTTGCCATCGCGGCCGCTCTCCGTAGAGCTGGCGGGGCACGCAGGGCGGCGTGTGGCTCTCCGTAAACCGCGGGTGAGGGTTTCCCCACCTGGGACTTGCACGGTGAAAGCAGAGGGTGCTGATGGTGCCTTTTTCCTCTCAAAGATACTGTTCTGATCTTCTGGCACTTCATACCCAGACCCATTTGGTTTTTTGTTTTGTTTTGTATGTGTTGGGTTGGTTTGGTTTTTTGTTTGTTTGTTTTGTTCCTCTGTTTTTGTTTTTTTTCTTCCTGCTGCTGCAGAAGCCACTGCAATGTCTGAGTTCTTACTGTTGTTACCCTCTGCTTATGTGTTTCTCTGGGACGTACCTTGTTTGCAGAAACTAAGAGCCTGCCTATCTTAATGACTGAGACTCTGTCAGCAAAGAGCTGTTGACCTCCGTAAAGGAAACAGGCAGGCTCAAGCTCACAGAGAGAGGGTTAATTTTTGGTCCTTATTTCTGCTCGCCTGGTAACCCACAGGCTGTTGAGCACACAAGCGTTTTCCAGACTCTGTGCGCAGTGCATTGTGTTAAGAGGCACTCGGTGTGTGGCACAGCCCTGGGACCCTGCTCGTCCCCCGCCCGCTCGGGAGCGCTGGTGCTGGCGGCCGCGTTGCCGGGCGCGAACCCCCGCGTTGCCGGGCGCGACCCCCGCGTTGCCGGGCGCGAACCCCCGCGTTGCCGGGCGCGAACCCCCGCGTTGCCGGGCGCGAACCCCCCCGTTGCCGGGCGCGACCCCCCCGTTGCCGGGCGCGAACCCCGGGCCGGGGCTCAGGCCTCGCCGGCGCCCAGCGCGGATCAGCCGGTCCCCGCGGGCGGCCCCGCGCTCCGGGCGGGCCAATCGCCGTCCCCTCCCGTGGGTCATTTGCATACTGCCTTGTTATTGGTGGATTCGGGGGAGCCGCGGCGGGGCCGGGGCGCTCGGCGTTCCCGCGCGCTCTCCGCCGGCCCGGCCGTGCTGGGCCCTAGCGCCGGCCCGCGGCAACGCGGCTGGAGCGGGCACCGGGACCTCGGGCCGTGAGGGGCAGTGGCGGCGGCGCTGGGTCCAGAGGAGGCTGGCAGGCCGGTGCACACGTCAGAGGGCAGGTGATGTGGGTCAGGACCTGCGTATTTCTATCGGCAGTTCCCTGATAATCATTGCATGTCCAGGATAAAACTGCCTTGCCACTCTCGTCACTGATCTGACTGCTCGTTCGTGTAACTGGTCTGTTTGGGCTGCCTGTGCTTTTGAAGGGGCTCTGTCAATGCAGGTGGTGCTTTTTGCTCCTTGGCTAGGACACATTGCCTTGGTGGCACTAGTGACTCTCCCAGGAGTGCTGGGGGTGACAGGCGGGGTGACATCTCCCAGGAGTGCTGGGGTGGCAGGCGGGGTGACATCTCCCAGGAGTGCTGGGGGTGACAGGTGGGGTGACACCTTCCAGGACTGCTGGGGGTGACAGGTGGGGTGACACCTTCCAGGACTGCTGGGGGTGACAGGCGGGGTGACATCTCCCAGGAGTGCTGGGGGTGACAGGTGGGGTGACACCTTCCAGGACTGCTGGGGGTGACAGGCGGGGTGACATCTCCCAGGAGTGCTGGGGGTGACAGGTGGGGTGACATCTCCCAGGAGTGCTGGGGGTGACAGGTGGGGTGACACCCTCCAGGAGTTCTGGGGGTGACAGGTGGGGTGACACCTTCCAGGAGTGCTGGGGGTGACAGGTGGGGGTGACATCTCCCAGGAGTGCTGGGGTGGCAGGTGGGGTGACATCTCCCAGGAGTGCTGGGGGTGGCAGGTGGGGTGACACCCTCCAGGAGTGCTGGGGGTGACAGGTGGGGTGACATCTCCCAGGAGTGCTGGGGGTGGCAGGTGGGGTGACATCTCCCAGGAGTGCTGGGGGTGGCAGGTGGGGTGACACCCTCCAGGAGTGCTGGGGGTGACAGGTGGGGTGACACCCTCCAGGAGTGCTGGGGGTGACAGGTGGGGTGACATCTCCCAGGAGTGCTGGGGGTGACAGGTGGGGTGACACCCTCCAGGAGTGCTGGGGGTGACAGGTGGGGTGACATCTCCCAGGAGTGCTGGGGGTGACAGGTGGGGTGACATCTCCCAGGAGTGCTGGGGGTGACAGGTGGGGTGACACCCTCCAGGAGTGCTGGGGGTGACAGGTGGGGTGACATCTCCCAGGAGTGCTGGGGGTGACAGGTGGGGTGACATCTCCCAGGAGTGCTGGGGGTGACAGGTGGGGTGGCAGGCGGGGTGACAGCCCTCGCTGCCCTGAACACGGACAGCCTGAGCACCCAGGCTGTGCTCTGAGCTGCTGCGCGTTGCTGGGACCCTCAGTGCCCCCCTCTTCCAATGGCCGTGTCTCACCAAGAAGGGAAAGCTGGGCTGTAACTCAGGGCTGCAACAGCAGATCAGCATGGCAGGAAAGATTCGTTTGTACTGTAGGAGGAAGGGAAGAGGCAGGCATGTGTGTGGATGTATTAGCTTCTCGAAAAGTTGTTAGTGTCTATTCCAATGCTGCTTCTTTCCTCCTCTCAGCTTCCCCTTCATTTATTTTGTAGCCAAGTTCTCCTTTGGCCAGCCCTTTCCTTAAGCTTGCAAGCAATACTTTGTAAGTTCTCTTCCCACCCCAGTTCTTCCTGCAGTGAGTGTTAGTCCCATCATGCTGGGATAACACAATAGCTGTTCTGGCTGCTCACTTAGTTCTAGCGGTCCGATTTTATTTAGATAGCAGGTGAAGTTCTTGTTAGAGGATGTATATCCATCTGCTAAGCTGAAAAGCTGAGTGTTATTGCATCTGGGTTTCCTCAACATTTCTGTAGGAATGGGGACATGGGAGTTGTTCTTGTGGTCCTGGGCCTATTGGTACAGGGGCTCGCGGCTTCCTTGTGTTTGTAAATCGGTAACGCTTCTGGTCTGTCTTTGAGTACAGAGGTGGATGCTCTTACAAAGGAGCTGGAGGACTTTGAGTTAAAGAAAGCTGCTGCCCGAGCTGTGACGGGAGTGCTGGCCTCCCACCCCAACAGTACCGACGTGCACATCATTAACCTCTCGCTGACCTTCCACGGCCAGGAGCTGCTGAGCGACACCAAACTGGAGCTGAACTCCGGGCGGCGTTACGGCCTCATTGGGCTCAATGGGATCGGTAAGCGGTGGTGGCGTCTGGAGCGCGGTGATTCGGTGTTGCCGAGGAGCTGGGCAGACGCAGGTGGTAAATGCTGCAAACTGGAGGCTGTTAGACAGGCATGGCAGTTCCCGTTCTCCCATCTCCTCACCGAGGAAGAGGAATTGTTAAGATTGCTGCTGGAAGTATGAAGTTGCGTTCTGGCTTTGGACTGTGCATTTGAACTTGTTTCTGTGATGAGCTGGGTGAGATGTCTGGGATCTGAATCTGTCTGATTCCTGTTTGCAGGATTTGTTTAGCAGTGTCAATAAACCCAGTGCTGGTGCTATTGGTCAAAGAACTTGCACAGTATGGAGGAGCAGGGAGTGTGTGGTTTGTCCTGAATGGGCAAACAGCTGTACAGTCCCTGGAGAAGGTGATGCTCCACATGGAGAGATGCAGAATGTGGGTGTAATTGAAGTAGAGTGAGTAAGAGCAACGAGCTGGTTTAACTTCCAGAAAAACACTCAGGTTCTCTAGCGATGGGTGCATTACTTTCCTTCGTGTTAGAAGTCTTTAAAGCCCAGGGTCCTGGTAACAGAGGTCAGACCTGGTTAGACAGCAGGAAGAAAACAGCAGAGATCCCTGAACCCGGGCAAGGGCTGAACTGCGGTGGTTTCCAAGCGCTTCTTTGTGTGTCAGCGCTGTCCTCGGTGTGGTGCGGAGCTGGGGCAGCCGGCACGCTGCCCCTGCGCTCTGCCGCGCCTCCGGTTCTGGCCTCCGGGGCACAGATTCCTGAGGGTTTTCTGGGGCTGGAAAGGGAGGGAACCAAGGGCATCTGACTGCATCTCGTTTGTTTCTTTGTGACGTTGTATGTCACTGAATCTAATCGTTAATTGTGGAGTGTCTGTGTGCACACAGGGAAATCCATGCTTCTGTCAGCTATTGGGAAACGAGAAGTTCCCATCCCAGAGCACATCGACATCTATCACCTGACCCGAGAGATGCCTCCCAGTGACAAGACCCCTCTCCAGTGTGTGATGGAGGTGGATACAGAGAGGGCCATGTTAGAACGAGAGGCGGAACGTCTGGCTCATGAGGATGGTAAAAGCTTGGAGTCCCTGTGCACGAGGGACATTTCCTCCATTTCCCTTCCCACCAAAGAAAAGCTCTTATTTGGGTTTCTTGGCAGAGTTATTATGTGTTGTGGTACCTATTTTTGTGGTACAGCTGCGCTGTACTAGTTGAAAAGTCCTGTGGGATTACACTTATTCGGATGAAATTATTCCACGCAGCTTTGGAAGAAGTGTCTCGGGCTTGGGGATGGAGGGGGCTGAGTGGTGGTAAAGCAGAGGGACCGTGAGCTTTCCCAGCTGTACAGATGTGCAGCCGAGAGCCTTCTATTGGCACAGTTGCTGACAGGCAGGCTCTATTTCAGCGGAGTGCGAGAAACTCTTGGAGTTATATGAGCGCCTGGAGGAGCTGGACGCTGACAAGGCAGAAGCACGGGCCTCACGTATCCTTCACGGCTTGGGTTTCACGCCGGCCATGCAGAGGAAGAAGCTGAAGGACTTCAGTGGCGGCTGGCGCATGAGGGTGGCCCTGGCTCGGTGAGCGGTGCGCTGTCTGCTCCGGGCGCTGCAGAGCCGCGCTCAGCCCGACAGCTCGGAGCAGAGCTGAGGCGCTTTGCGTTTGCCTGCCCCGTCATCTCCCTCTCCTTTCAGAGCGCTCTTCATTCGGCCGTTCATGCTGCTGCTAGATGAGCCCACCAACCACCTGGACTTGGATGCCTGTGTGTGGCTGGAGGAAGAGCTGAAAACGTAAGCATGAAGGAGTTTGCTGCTTCTATGGGTTATGCTTTTCTGCAGGGGCATCATGTCAGCACATGAGCAGGCACTACAGGAATAGCTGTCTGTAGTTCCCGTGGCTACATAACTATCCCAGTACCAGTGACACCTTCTCATGCTCCTGCCGCGTGTGTCTACAGAAGGGTTCTTGATGCAAGGGTGAGGAGTTGAAGACAAGCACCCGTCTGTCCCTCCCTGAAGAAATGAGGAGCTGTGGTGAAAGCTGCTTCCTGAGAGCCAGGAGCAGCCCTGGCAGCCTGGGCGCTGGCACTGGCTGCTGCGCCAGCGGTGTGAACGTTCCAGGCTGGCTTCCAGCTGCTCTTCCCGGATGGGCTCCTCCGTTTTCACACAACGAGGGTGTCTCAGGGTGTCGGTTTTGTCTGATGAGTGTTTTTCATAAACAAAGGCAAAATGTTAAGGCTTAAGGCAAAAAAGCTTGGGAATAGTAATGAAGCTTAGATTATCTGGGTTGCGCATTAAAAGGGCTGTATTATGAGAAGGCCTTTTCACTTGCAGAGGTTTTTCTGTCAGCTTTGTCTGTTGAACGTTTTGCATGCTTGCTTTAGAAGTCAGGTGTTTGGGAAGGTAATCTGAATCTCTCTTTGGGAGGGTTGGAGCGGTGGCTTTACGGGTTTGGAGCAGAAGGGCAGAGTACCCGCAGCCGGCGCTGTGCGCCAGGGTCGGAGCTCCTCACAAGCGCGATGCCGGTGCAGTCAGTTTCATCAGCAGCCCTGGTCTTCTCCCGCACAGGCAGCCAGCTCTTGGCTCTGTGAAGAGTGTCCTAACACAACGAAATGTTTGCAGTATCTGTTTACTGCAGCTGATTGGAGCTGCTTTAATCCAAATTTCCCTAAGCGTCTCCAAGGCTGTTATCTTTTTGTTCTTAATCTGATTGCAGGCAAGAGAGATCTGGTGCATGTAAATCCTTTGGCACCATCAGGGCCAAGAGGCAAGAATTCTTTTCCTAGCTTAGTCTCTGATAACTGTTGTGGTGCCACAGGTTCAAGCGGATCCTTGTGCTCATATCCCACTCCCAGGACTTCTTGAACGGTGTCTGCACCAACATAATTCACATGCACAACCGCAAACTGAAATACTACACGGTGAGTAAATGGTGCCCTGCACAACAGGCTAAAAAACAGAGGAGCTGTTCTCTGCAGCACGTCTGATGTTCTCTGGTCTCTTTCTAGGGGAATTATGATCAGTATGTAAAGACTCGCTTGGAACTAGAAGAAAATCAAATGAAGCGATTCCACTGGGAGCAAGACCAGATTGCCCATATGAAGGTATCTGCCTAGCTGCATGAACGTCTTCCTGCCCGTGCAGGTGGGCATCCCTGCACCTCCCCTGCCTCGTTAGTCCGGCTTTTGGCTAGCTCTGTGTTCTGTTGCAGAATTACATTGCACGATTTGGCCACGGCAGTGCGAAGCTGGCCAGGCAAGCTCAGAGCAAGGAGAAGACCCTTCAAAAAATGATGGCGTCTGGCTTGACAGAGAGAGTTGTGAATGACAAGGTAGGATCAGACATGGGCTTGCATCTAGAGATCAGTATTGGGAACATGGGCTAGATAAGCAGGGTGATCTTTGGCTGGCAGCAGCTTGGACCAAGGATGGGACACCCTTCCTGACGGCAAGGATGACTGTATGAGGACAGAGGACTGCTGAGGAGTGGCAAGAGGAGGAGTCGTTCTCTGGGGGAGAGAAGGGGATTTGTCATGTCAATACGGCTGTTTTGCAGACACAGAAATCAGGAATGGATGTCTGCTGAGGGTTGGAGAAGATGGGGGAGGGTGCTCAGAGCAACTCCTCCTCGTTTGAAGAGTATAAACCCACATTTGCTTCAAGGGGAAAGAAATAGGACTCATTAGCCAGCAGATGAACCTGCAAACATCTAATCAGAATAAATCTGTGGTTTATAAAAGTCGCAGTCTGGCGCCTTGGTCTGCAGATGATGTCTGTAGTGGACCATGACTATACCAGAATAACGGGGTGTCTTGCAATCCAGGGTGTCTAACCAGTGCATATTCTCTGTTAACAGACTTTGTCGTTCTATTTCCCGCCCTGTGGGAAAATCCCCCCTCCTGTCATCATGGTGCAGAATGTCAGCTTCAAATACACCAAGGACGGGGTGAGTGCGGGGTGTGTGCTGAGTGGCGTGGAGATCTCTGGTATCGTGCCGTGTTCGTGGGCGTGAGGTGTTTGGCTAAGCTGTCCGGTGGGGCTGCGCCATGTGACCAGTGTATCAAACCTCTTGGCAGCGTTGAGTCTGCTGAGGACGCAGCATTGCAGGCGCAGCATGAAGAGTCTGCACAGTGGTGGAAAGGCATAATATGTGTCGTGATTTTTTGGTTTGCAGCCATGGATCTATAATAACCTGGAGTTTGGGATTGACCTGGATACCCGTGTCGCTCTTGTTGGACCCAATGGAGCTGGAAAGTCAACGCTGCTGAAGCTGCTCACAGGAGAGGTAGGCTGCCCGTGCTGTCCGCCCTGCTCTGCGCCTTTATTCATGGGGCAGTCTTCAACGAGGCCGCACTTACCTGCCTGAGCACCCCAGTCGGACCTTGGAAATGCTAAGGTCTTGCTGCAGGATAGGCCCTTTTCTCTCGTATTGTCTGTTCAGGCTCCTCCTCTGTGCCAGAGCAGAGATGGCTGGATTCTGTATTTCTGGCACACAGCAAAAGGAGGGATTTCCTGCTGAAATGCTTTATGTTCCCTTTCTAGCTGCTGCCCACAGATGGGATGATCCGCAAGCACTCACACGTGAAGATCGGTAGATACCACCAGGTACTTTGTGCAGCAGCCACTGGGGAGGTGAAATGCTGAGGAAAAGGGCTGTCAGGAGTGAGGAATCTCGCCCCTCTAGTTGTGCTTCTGAGGCCTCTCCCGCTGCTGCCCTGTGTGCCCGAGGATGGGGAAGGGGCGGTGCCGGTGGCCGAACGGGCTCGGGCGCATCCTGACCCCCAGAAGAGAACAGAAGAGGCACGCTGCGGTGCTGAGTGCGCAGCTCTCGGCTTCCGTGGCGAGGCGCTTGCCTGCGCTGGCGGGGGACCAGGCTGCCGTGGAGCGGCGCTGCTGCTGCGCGGCGGCCCCTCCGTAGCCGTCAGCACAGCGGCGCTATCGCAGGGTACCGGCTCTGGCGCTTGCTGCTCGGCTGGTGCCGGGGGCGCAGGGGGGGAGGCGTTCTGGCCGTGCAGAGCGGGGCCTGCGCAGCCTGAAGGTGACTTTCCTTCTCTGTCAGCACTTGCAAGAGCAGTTGGACTTAGACCTCTCACCCCTGGAGTACATGATGAAGTGCTACCCGGAGATCAAGGAGAAGGAGGAGATGAGAAAAATCATTGGCAGATACGGTCTGACGGGGAAGCAGCAGGTGAGTGTGAGCTGTTGAGTTTGCTCGTTAGGGAGCTGGAGCTGCTGTTTTTGCTGTTGCTCTCCTGACGCCTGACAGCGTGGCGCAGTCTGCAGCGTGGCGCACCGCAGCATCTAAAGGCCTTTTCCATCTCTGCCTTTGAATTTGGAGAAAAAAACCTGATGGCTCATAGGAACTTCCTTTGCATTGCAGCAATATAATGGTTGGAATGGATGACCAGACAAGTTGTGTCATAGTGCTAGACTCAAGGACATTTCAATTGTAACCTGAACTAGTTTGCTTATGTCTTATTTCTGAGACAAATACCAGCCAGAAATGCTAAACTCATTCTTAACTGGGAGTTGGATCCGCTTGGTTCAAACAAGAGGGTAGAATATATTCATCAGTGATTTGGACAAGGGAATAAAGTGATTGTCAGCAAGTTTGCTGGTGACACCAAGCTGGGAGCAGTGGTGACACTGGAAGCTGTGCTGCCATCAGAGACCTGGACAGGCTGGAGAGCTGGGCGGGGAAAAATTTAATGAAATAGAACAAGGGCAGGTGTAGAGTCTTGAATCTGGGCAGGAACAGCCCCAGGTTCCAGTGTAAGTTGGGGAATGATCTGTTAGAGAGCAGAGTAGGGGAAAGGGAGCTGGGGGTCCTGGGGACAGCAGGGTGACCATGAGCCAGCACTGGGCCCTTGTGGCCAGGAAGCCAATGGGACCTGGGGTGGGTTAGAAGGGGGTGGTCAGTAGGTCAGAGAGGTTCTCCTGCCCCTCTGCTCTGCCCTGGGGAGACCACACCTGGAATATTGTGTCCAGTTGTGGCCCCTCAGTTCCAGCAGGACAGGGAACTGCTGGAGAGAGTCCAGCTCAGCCACCAAGATGCTGCAGGGAGTGGAGCATCTCCCGTGTGAGGAAAGGCTGAGGGAGCTGGGGCTCTGGAGCTGGACAAGAGGAGACTGAGGGGGGACTCATTCATGGGGATCAATATGGAAAGGGGGAGTGTCAGGAGGATGGAGCCAGGCTTTTCTGGTGACAACCAGTGACAGGACAAGGGGCAATGGGTGCAAACTGGAACACAGGAGGTTTCCACTTGAATATAAGAAACTTGTTGGGGGTGAGGGTGGCAGAGCCTGGCCCAGGCTGCCCAGGGAGGTTGTGGAGTCTCCTTCTCTGCAGACATTCCAACCCCCTGGACACCTTCCTGTGTAACCTCAGCTGGGTGTTCCTGCTCCATGGGGGGATTGCACTGGATGAGCTTTCCAGGGCCCTTCAACCCCTGACACTCTGGGGTTCTGGGATCACCAGCGTTGCTATAAATCTAAACTTGGCATGCTCCTGTATGTCAAATGTCACAGGTGTGACAGGAGTTGTCATCACTGCAGTTCAGCATTGATTTTTACATTGTTCTTCCCCATTTGTCATGCCAGAAGCTGAGAGTAGTTTTATGGCCGTGTCAGGATTCAATGAGCAGTGGTCAGACCACGATTAACTGTCCTTTGGCACCTCTAGCACGCTGGGTCTTGCTGGGGACACTCCTGCAGAAGCGGATTCTGTGGTTCTGCTGGTGAGAGCAGCTTAGTCTGGGTATGGCCGACCGGACTGTGTCGTCCTGTGTCGTGTGGCTGCCGGAGACAGTGCGGGTGGGACACTCTGGTGAGGGTGGCGGTCTGTCCCTGCAGAGCTGCAGGTGTCTGTGTTTGCCAGGTGAGCCCCATCAGGAACCTCTCGGACGGGCAGAAGTGCCGCGTGTGCTTCGCCTGGCTGGCCTGGCAGAACCCTCACATGCTCTTCCTGGACGAGCCCACCAACCACCTGGACATAGAGACCATCGACGCACTGGCAGATGCTATTAATGAATTCGAAGGAGGAATGATGCTCGTCAGCCATGACTTCAGACTCATCCAACAGGTGAGAAAGGAGGTGAATTCTGTCAGAGCAGCTTCTGGCAGTTGAAGTAATCAAAACAGGGTGTTTTCAGCTGGCCGGCTGTTACCCATCCCGAAAGATGTGAGTGAAAACATCACTGGACATGATTCTCTTGCCACACTAATGCGGAACAATTAGTGAGCTGGCCAAAGCCCTAGGAGTGAAGAATAATCTAATGGAAACCATGACACTCTCTGGAGCTCTTCACTAGACTTTTTAAAAAGAATACGGGAGTAGTTCCAGCACAGTTTATCTGCACAAGTGAAGGAAACTGCACCGTGTACACAGAAATGTCACGTGCTGATTTATCAGCTAGAGCTTTGTAAATTCAGGTATAATTCTGTTTTTCAGTGTGTTATATCCAAGTAGTTCATTTCAAGAACTACTGTTTGTTTCAATTCCCAGTTTAGCAGGAAAGGCTTTCCTTCTTAGTCCTTGAACAAAAAAGGAAATGTTGACGGGCCAGGAACTTTTAGTTCTAAAATCTTGTATAAATAATGCAGAAAACATCAGGTAAGATATTTCACTACAAATATTTTTATTTGGGAGTTGACATGTGAAACTTATTAAACTCTCTTCTTACCAGACTTCAGAGAGTAGAATCACAGAATCATTTTGTTTGGAAAAGACCCTCAAAATCACGGAGTCCAACCATAACCCAACTCTGGCACTAACCCATGTCCTGAGAACCTCGTCTAGATGCCTCTTAAACCCCTCCAGGGATGGCGACTCCAGCACTGCCCTGGACAGCCTGTTCAATGCCCCACAGCCCTTTGGGGAAGAAATTGTTCCTAAATCCAACCTCAACCTCCCCTGGGCAACTTGAGGCCGTTTCCTCTGCTCCTGGCGCTTGTTCCTGGGGAGCAGAGCCCGACCCCCCTGGTTCCAAGCTCCTTTCAGGCAGTTCAGAGATCAGAAGGTCTCCCCTCAGCTCCTGTTCTCCAGCTGAACCCCCAGGTCCCTCAGCCGCTCCATCACATTGTGCTCCAGCCCCTCACCAGCTCCGTTCCCTTCTCTCCACTCGCTCCAGCACCTCAAGGCCTTTCCTGGTGTAGGGGCCCAAAACTGCCACCAGGATTGTCGGTTTGGTCTCCCCAGGTCCCAGCACAGGGACGGTCACTGCCCTGGTCCCGCTGGCCACACCGGTGCTGGTACCACCAGGATCCTGTGGCCTCTTGGCCACTGGGCACCCGCTGGCTCACGTTCAGCCGCTGTCACCAACACCCCAGGTCCTTTTCCAGCCGCTGTTCCCAGCTGCAGCGTCCATGGGGTTGTTGTGACCCACGTGCAGGACCCGGCATTGGCCTTGGTGACCCTCAGACCATTGGCCTCGGCCACCGATCCAGCCGGGCAGATCCCTCTGTACGGCCTTCCCGCCCTCCAGCGCATCAACGCTCCACCCTGCTGGGTGTTGTCTGCAAGCTCACTGGGGGGCACTCGGTCCCCTCGTTGTGATCACTGGTAGATTTTGGTTAATTTTGTAACTTGGGTAAAATGATAAAATGCTGCACTGTAAAGCTCTCCTTGTGCGCTTGCTTTCAGGTTGCACAGGAGATCTGGGTCTGTGAGAAGCAGACAATCACCAAGTGGCAAGGCGACATCCTCGCCTACAAGGAGCATCTCAAGTCCAAGCTGGTGGACGAGGACCCGCAGCTCACCAAGAAGACCCACAACGTGTGAGCGCGGAGCCGCGGCGGGCGCTGCAGACAGACGGCTGCCACCCCGCTGTGTCCTAGGATCGCTGCAACGCTGCTTCCCCGAGACTTGCCTTGCACCTCTGTCTCCGGACAGATCTCTCCTGATCTGCCTACGTTTGGGCAACCGTTTCCATACTTAGATGGTGTCCCATCTGAGCCAGGCCTTGGAATCTGACGGTCTGGGGTCACGCAGCGGCATTGAGGGTGTCCGAGCTGCAGTGACACGGAAATGGAGACCCCAGCCCAGCTTCTCCCACCTCTTCCTTCCCAATTTCTGCTTCAGTTTAGATACTTCACGTCAAACTCCTCTGGCCTTGGTTTGTTTTTAACTATTATTTAACAGTGTAATTAACAGATCTGCCTGAGAATCCATCAGTCAATAAAGAGGGAAGAACAGTCTGTGTTGTTTGTGAGCTGCAGCATTATTGGGGCGCGCGGGGGCAGGTCAGCTCGCGGAGCTCGGGGTGGGGACACGGCCCTTTCTCCTGGGAGGAGGTTCGGTCCTTCGGAGCCACCGACACCGTGACCGGACCGTGGGAAACGCGGTGAGCTCTGAGCTGGGTCGCAGAGCGGTGAGGGGCATCCTCGCCCGGAAACCCCCGGCAGCCCGGAGCCAGCAGGAGGGAGCAACGCACTCGTGCAGATATGCGATACGCAGATACACAGGTACAGAGCCAGCGGAAGGCTGGACGTTGGAGACAGAACGCAGATCTATAGAATACCGGTGTGTGTTCTCCACCGCACGTGGCTTAGCTGTGCGCTTTTCATTCACCTTGAATTGTGTGGGTCTAACAGTGTGACTCTAATTTAGGACTTTTAGACTATGAACTAGTTACTTGTTCCTCGCAGGTTTAACTAAACAAGACTAATCAACTAAAGATAGTTCAACTTTTTTTCCTGAACAAATTGGTTGGTGTTTGAGCATCACCCTGTGCCACAGAACCCTGAATGAAATACACTTTTCATGTATTTTTTAAACAACTAAAAGGTACTAAAGGAAAAGGTAGCAAGTCAAACCAAAGAGCTTCTTATGATCACGAGTTATCATTTTAATCACTTGTGACACGTGAGAACAGCTGCGCCGGTCACATG
Source organism: Streptopelia turtur (assembly GCA_901699155.2). Classification (NCBI taxonomy): domain Eukaryota; kingdom Metazoa; phylum Chordata; class Aves; order Columbiformes; family Columbidae; genus Streptopelia; species Streptopelia turtur. The sequence goes on along the minus strand of CABFKC020000170.1, from coordinate 25,883 downwards.
GAGGGTTCGCGTAACCCGGTAACTGCTCCAGCGGCGTGGGTGGACAAGCGGACTGAAGAGCACGACGGCCGCAGCGGTTCACTGCGCTGGAGCGCTTCCCAGGTGCCGGCTGCAGCTCTGACTCCTGAGATTTCCTTGCTCTGGTTCTTTCAAAGGGACTGCGGGTCATACCCGCTGCTGTAGCAGCACCACGTGTCTACAGGACAAACGTCACGAGAGGGGCTTCCAGGCACAGCGCAGAGCACGCGGATTTCCCGGGGGTTCATGATCTGAGAGGAAAAAAAACAAAAGAAAAATAGTGTATGGGGATATAGCGGAAGATTTGGCGAGGAGGTTCGTTAAATGTAAATACGCTCAAGTGACTTGCACCTGCCTGTAGAAAAAGCACATACATCACACTAATTGTTTCACTGGCCTTGTGTGCTTGATGAGTAGAACCTCTGCGTTAGATAACAGAGGCCTGTGAGGAGCTCCAGGCGCCTCATCGCTATGGCTGCGATTCCCGCTTTGCTTGAGAAGGAGCGGGGGCCGCGCCCGCCCGAAGCCGTGAAACACGGGCGAGCTCGGCGGGCCGGCGTCTCCCCGCGGGGCTGGGCGGACCCGCGCCTGGTCCCCCGGCGTCCCCGCTGCCGGCAGCTCGGTGCGGCTTCGGAGATCCCGGGAGAGGGGAGCTGGAATAGACCTCGCTCCTCGCAATGCGCTCCTGGCCTCTGGTGCTTCTCGCGACGCGCCTGCGGATGTGCACACAAATACTTTCTGAGAAAATAATGCAGTTTGCTGTGAATGCTGGCCAAGTTAGTTCTGCAGAAACGTCTCGATTGCATTGAGAAGTCACTTAAATGCATATCTCCTTATATAGCACTTAGAAGTTAACAGGCAGACAGTGACGGAGTGGAAGGAGCCCCCAGGTGAATAACTCCCGTGGGGCTGGTTGGTGTCGCAGCCGTTCGGCGACAGGTGAGCGCGGGTCTGTCTGCTGCTCTCGGCTGCGAGGCGCTGCTGGCGGGTCGGGAAGCTGCGGAGCTGCGGACAGCGGCGGGGCCAGGAGTCCCGCCTGGGGCTGGGGCTGCTCATCCCGCCCTTGAGAAAACGGGCAACAGCTCTGCCCGCCACGTTTCAGATCTGTGAGCCGAGAGCCCCGGTGGCAGCAGCTGCAGGGTGTCACCTTACACGGAGCTCTGGGAACGGCGAGTCCTGAGCGGGGCGCGGGGCTGTTGGGCTGGCGGGCAGGACGGGGGCAGCAGCTGCAGATCCCAGCGGCTGCAGCGCGGGGGGAGCCGTGTCTGCGGCGCAGGAGCGGCTCCTCGGCTGCGGCTCTGCCGCAGCAAACAGGTACGCGCTCAAAGCCAACAGCTGTAACTGCACACAGTCACGGTTACTGGGCCACGCCTTGTAAAATGGAATATACACACGTGCTTTACCACTCTGGCATTTCGGCCTCGGTTAGAGCTGCTCTGCGGGGACGGCTCGTTACCGTGCATGGAGCAGCGCGGCAGGAGCGCGTCCAGCGGCGCTGGGGTCAGACAGCAGCCGGAGCCGGCAGCAGCAGCTCGGCCATGGTCTGGGGGTGGTCTGGTCACGTGGAAAGCAAAACTCTATCAAGACAAGTTATGAGAGTTGCTCCTTAGTTGCTAAGGTGGTCATTTCTGTGAAAGAAGTGGCCTAGAGCCTCAACACTGCTACTCATAGTAAAAGCGAGGTTGGATCTGACACAGCTGCAGCCAGACGTGTCGATGTCACATCAAGCGCAGGGCTGGGGATACCCGTCTGCATTGCGGGTCAGTCCACACGCTGCAAAACCAGCATGAGGATGAGCTCAGGATGAGTCAGGCTGTGCACACAGCTTCCCGAACGGGCAGCCTGGAGCACAGCGCGGGGTAAATGCCCATCTGGGAGTTCAAAGCTGACTGCACTGCCCGGTGGACGAGCCTCTGCCCTTGCTCTGTCACGGCCCCCCGTGCTTACTGCTGAGTGACCCATCGCTGCTCTTTGTCATTCCAGCTCAACGCTGTCAGAGAACGAGCCGCGTGTCAGCGCCGCCGCACACAAGGAACCTCCCGTGTTCCAGCAGAGCCTCGCTCTGCAGAGCGAGGGCCGGCGGCTCCTTCAGCGCGAGCGCCGCTCCGCACCGCACCGGGCGGAGGAGGCCGCCCGCTCCAGCGCCGCGCCGGGCGGAGGAGGCCGCCCGCTCCAGCGCCGCGCCGGGCGGAGGAGGCCGCCCGCTCCAGCGCCGCGCCGGGCGGAGGAGGCCGCCCGCTCCAGCACCATGGAGTCTCCCCAGCACAAAGCTCGCGGCTATCGGGGGGTGGAATGTCCGTCCGAAGGGAGCCCCGCGCCGTTCCTCACCAACACACGGCCTCACAGAACAGAAGCGGTTATGTCACCTGTTCCTTACTCGTGATTTGAGTCGTCCACCGACACCTCTGGGCGCTGTTTGTGTCACAGAACGTGCCACTCCTGTTCCCAGGGAGACGCCACTGCCCGCGTGTTCAATGCCCGAGCCCGTTCCCTTTCACCACTGTGCTGACGTGACCGTTCCAGCCTGCCCCACCTGATCACTGATGTTTCAGGTCTCAGGTGCCTTTCTGGGGTACTCAGACCCTGCTTGTCACCATGAGGTTTATGTGCAGTAGGGGTGGGTGGGCAGGTGCCTCCCCGTAAAGACAGGCCTGGAATAAACCCAATTTGGTGAAATGCCGCTGGCTGTACAAGCACCGGCAGTGACGGGCGAGTGGGTCTGCTAACTCGGTCCTGGGCTGGTGTGATGTGCTGCGGACGTGCCGGGGTAACACGTGCCCCGGAGCAGGAGACTGTGCACGGCAGCGCAGACGCCAGCGTCCCCGGCCCAAAGGCACATGCCAGTGTTACCCTCTTCACAGGACCCCAGAACCCCAGAGTGTCAGGGGTGAAGGGCCCTGGAAAGCTCACCCAGTGCAATCCCCCATGGAGCAGGAACACCCAGCTGAGGTTCCACAGGAAGGTGTCCAGGGGTTGGAATGTCTGCACAGAAGGAGACTCCACAACCCCCTGGGCAGCCTGGGCCAGGCTCTGCCACCCTCACCCCAAACAAGTTGCTTCTCATATTCCAGTGGAACCTCCTGTGTTCCAGTTTGCACCCACTGCCCCTTGTCCTGTCCCTGGTTGTCACCAGAAGAGCCTGGCTCCATCCTCCTGACACTCCCCCTTTCCATATTGATCCCCATGAACGAGTCCCCCCTCAGTCTCCTCTTGTCCAGCTCCAGAGCCCCAGCTCCCTCAGCCTTTCCTCCCACGGGAGATGCTCCACTCCCTCCAGCATCTTGGTGGCTGCGCTGGACTCTCTGCAGCAGTTCCCTGTCCTGCTGGAACTGAGGGGCCCCTGTTATGAAATATCGTTGTGGTGCCTGCTGAGGGAAAACCCTCCTTTTCTGTCAAAGGGACAGAAAACTTTCTCTGTTTTGTTCACTTCTCTACCATGTTGCTGCTCGATTTTTTTTCCTGGCTTAGCATAATTCCTGCACCATAGTCCCCATCACTAGCGTGATCGCTGCCTTCCAGGACAGACTGAACACACACTCAGGGTGTTGGCCACCCGTCCCGTCACCTCTCCTGTCCTTGGGGCCCTGTTGTGTGCAGCAAGCAGGACCCCCAGGGGCAGGCGAGCTGGGACAGTGGGGGGACACTGCCTCTTGGGACGTGTCCAATGCTCGGTCACCAGACCAATGCTCTCCCCGGTTACTGAGCCTCCCCGGGCCGCATTATCTCCTCCATAGCACAGACTGGTTCCGCCATTTGATTCCAGATATAACAGCTCAAGTGCGCTGGTTCCCTTCCTTCTAGCGAAGCAGGAGCCGTCCTTTCGCCAGCCCCTGGGGGGCCTGGGAACAGCTCTTCTCTGGCACTTCTGCCCCATGTGAACGAGATGCTGCTGCTCCTGCCCACCCCTTTGCTCATGTCACCCTCAACTGTAACTGAATCAGTGACTCCAGGCTGCTCTCGGGCCAGCTGCCCCTCACTCAGCACGAAGTGGAATCACCTGTCACAGGTGTGTGTCCCGTCCTGGGGCCGCTGTCCCACTATATAAGCAGCCCTGGCCCTGCCTGTGTGTTCTGCAGGGGCTGGGATGAGCATGGATGCTGGGAAGAAGCATGGCTGTGGTCCTGTGCCTGCTGCTGGGGATGGGAAGCCTAAGAAGAAGCCCAAGAGAAAGGAAACTTACTCAATCTATATCTACAAAGTGCTAAAGCAGGTGAGTAAATGTTTCTCTTCTGCTAGAAACTGCTTCATATGTAAAGTTACTTCTGCCTATTGCATCTTAACCTTATAAAGGAAGGAAAACTGCTTTTCAGTGAGATAAAGAAGTGGGTGGGTAGAGAGAGCCCCAGCTGAGAGTCAGAGGTGTCTGTGTGGGGAGCTTGGGGCAGGAGGGAAGAGGACGATCTACATTAGAAATGGTTTCCTAGGTAGAACAAGCTGCAGTGGGTGATTCTGCCTGAACAGCTGCTCCTGGCCCTAAGACTTTCTGGAGACTGCTGTGAGATAACTGGGGCCCGTGCTCCCCGTGGGGTGCCTGGCATGTGAGAGGGTGCTTGGTTCTCCTCTGACAGGTGCATCCGGACATTGGCATCTCCTCGAAGGCCATGAGCATCATGAACTCCTTCATCAACGACATCTTTGAGCGGCTGGCGCTGGAGGCCTCGCACCTGGCACAGTACACCCAGCGCTCCACCATCACCAGCCGCGAGGTGCAGACGGCCGTGCGGCTGCTGCTGCCCGGCGAGCTGGCCAAGCACGCGGTGTCCGAGGGCACCAAGGCTGTCACCAAGTACACCAGCAGCAAGTGACCGCCCGGGCCCCAATAAAGTCCTACAGCAGCGCCCGCGCCCCGTCTGTCCTGGCGCCGCGGGGAGGGCGCGCGGTTGCCATGGGGCCGGGCCGGTGGGGGAGCGCTCCGCCGGCTCCGCGCCCGCTGCCCGCGGGGGCGGCCCCGCGGGGCTGCGCTTCGCCGCGGCGGGAGCTGCCGCCAGCCCCGCTCCGCTGGGACCGCTCCGCACGGCCCGCGGCACGGGGTGAGGGCACGGGTCGGCTCCGCCGCGGGCGCTCAGCTCCTGGGGCAGCCGCCGCCTCTACCGGGGCAGCCCCGCGGCGGGCGCCTGGGCCGAGCGGGGGCCGGCGGGGCCGGGCGGGGAGCGGGGGCCGGGCGGTGCGGGGCGGCTCCGCTCCATGCTGCCCGTCCCTCCCGCTGACCCGCTGCGGAGCGGCCGCCCCGGCTGCTGCTGCAGCGCAGGGAGAGAGCGGCCGGGCTCCCTCCCGCTCCGCTCCCGCCGGGCCCGGCTCCAGCGGCTCGGCCTGAGCAAGGGGCGGGAGGAGACAGCGCTCCGGCGCCGCGGAGCCGGCCGGGGGAGCGGTGTGTGAATGGCGGTGTGTGAATTGCCGTCTGAGCTGGAGCGGGGAGGACGCCGGGGGTCCGGGGAGCCGTGTGTGTGAATTGCCACCCGAACTGGAGCGGGGAGGACGCCGGGGGTCCGGGGAGCGGTGTGTGTGAATTGCCGCCCGAACTGGAGCGGGGAGGACGCCGGGGGTCCGGAGTGAGGGTGGGTGCTCTCCCCACGCTGCTGCGTGGAGTGCTGCCTGGGGCCTGGCCCACCCAGCGTGTGCTGGAGATCCAGAACACGATTGAGCACGAATCCGTTATATTTATCATAGAGTGCTGCTCAAATTACCTTTCACATGCTCGTCTTTAGGGAAGTTACGGGGGAACCTCAGTGTGGGGCGCAGGGCCTGGAAGTTTCACACAAGCTGGTGAATTTGCTGTGGTACCCAAATATTCTGCAGTTTTCCAGGACAGCCCTTTGCAGCTTGAATCTGCAGTTTTGCCCCTTTACAATGAATAAGGGTGACCCAGCCACTGGACTTGCAAGTTGGTTGCTGTTGAGGTCTTGTCCTTATCATAAATATGATGAGCAGATGGAAAACCTCTGTGTTTGTCACACTTCAAAGGAAGAAAACTGAAGTTTTCTGTCCAAGTAACTTCAAGAAGGTGAGGGGCACAGTAAGATGTTATGTGTTCTTAACACTTTTCAGATGTTTGTAGGTTAGGACCTGTTGGTGAAGTGAGCTCAAAGCTGGACTGAAAGTCAAACCTGGTTCTTAGAAAGCTGCAGCGGGGTGTTGGAGGGTGGTGTGACGAAGATCTAGTGTAGATGGTACGTGGAAAACACTTGGCTGCAAGTGTTAAGGGAAATTAAGAGCATCTGTAGACAGTAGAGATAATACAAGATTCTACATGGAAAGAACAGCAACAACAAAATCTTGGAATGATGAAGTACACAGTAAGTACAGAAATACAATCTGTTTCTAATAAACTTTTCTTCTGTTTGATTAAAAAATATTATTGAAACAAACAAAAAGCCACTTTGTTAGTTTATAGGTAAAAAACAAGACAAAACAAAATAAACCCTGGTAAGTAGCAGCTAAACGGGACAGCTGCTTCACGATCAGTACAGCTGTAACTCTTACCAGGGCTGGAGTTCTCTGGTCTGCCAGTGTTTATTACAATAAAAACCAAAAAAGAGCAAGTAAAGCAGCAGGACACGGTAGCGGATCGGGAGGAAGCGTCTGCCTGTGGGGAAGGGTGGGAGGAGGACGGCTCGGTTGGGTCTGGGTCTGGAAAAATGAAGGAAACCTGCTCTGAGACCTGATAACGAACTAAGGGGTTGGAACATCAGTAATTGAAGTGATTTATGTAGAGTGTACCTTATTTTACTAAATAACAGGTTTGATTGATAGTGCCGCAGACTTGTCATTTGTAATTTTTAGAAAGATTCACTTTGGCTGTAATGAGCTATAGAGCACCCAGCAGGTTGATTTCTCTGGGCTGTTCAGCAAGTTGTGAACAGGCCGCAGTGGGGACTGTCCTGCGCGGTGCTGGGCGCTGCTGCTGCGCGGTGCTGTGCAGCTGGAGAGGCAGCACCCTGCTGGCTGCTGCAGAGCGCGCGGAACGGCTTCAGCCTTCGCATCGGGAGTTGTGAGGCTGGCTGGGCTGCGGCCAGCCGGGTTGTTTGGCAGGACTGGCGGCGCGGCTGCACCAAACGCAACCAGGAGCGAGGGCTGCGGGGCACGCTTGTGGAGAGCTGGGGTCACCCTGGGAAGGAGGGCGGGTTCTCCCGCAGGTCTCCAGGCTCCTTGTTTCAGGTTCCCGGTTGCTAGAAGCTGCTGCTGACTTTGGATGTCCCGCTGTGCTTCCCCAGGCGCTTCTCCCCTGTGCTCCGCACCGGCGTGGGTTGTCGGCGCTGGTTGCCAGTTCGTACCAGTCGGAGCAGAGACTGAATCCCCGTGTCCATGTGGCACAGTTGGCAGAGGGGTTTTCTCCCTTACATTTATAAACTGTTTTCAAATATGTTTTTTCTGGTGGGTTGTGGGGCTTGGTTTTTGTTTGGGGTTTCTGTTTCAGGTGCGGGAGGAAGAAACAGCTCAAAAGGAGCTGGACTGACAGGCGGAACAAAGGGAGTTCTCTTTTTAGGACTGGTGGAGCTCATCTCTTCTTTCTTCCAGTGGCTGTGAAGAGACACCTTTGTCCTGCGGGGCTGTAAACAGGGCTGGGACTGAGCGTCGCATGCTCTGGACCATCGAGCAGAGTCCGTCTGTCCCATGGAGCCCGTGCAGCCTGAGGCCGAGCGCGGTGACGGCGGTGACAGCCGGTGTGACCCGCGGGCAGTGGCGGCTCAGCCTGGCTGCCCGGGGGCAGGGCTGCTCCCGCCAGGGCTGCCACCTCAGGTCTGCGGTGGAGAGGAGGGAAGATGAGGGTGATGTTCTGGGTGGGCATGGGGCAAACATCCTTTGCCAGCTTCACATCGGGACTGGGTGCCTGGTTCTGAGGTCTTGTGACAGCACAGATTGGGGTGGGAGTGCTGGGCAGAACCAGAGCTGTGGTAGGTCCCAGGTGACAGTATTTGGGGTGATCTGGACTCCACAAGGCTTTGTGAGGTGACGCGGGGTCTCCGGAGCTATGGAGCTGTGACAGGGCCTTGTCTCTGGTCCGGCTCAGCCCGGGTCGGTGGGGTGGGCTGGACAAGACGTTCGTGGTGCTCCTGGGGCTGAGTGTCACCTGCGGTCCCAGCCCTGCTGCTCCGGCGGGGGGAGGACGAGGTTGTACCGAGTGCTCTGTTTCCTTTGGACCACGGGACACTGAATTCTGCTCTCTTCTTTGTAGTGCCCGCCTGCCAGCTGGACCTGGTCCTGAGCGCAGGTGTTGGAGCAGCAGCTCGCCCAGCAGGGCTGTACTTCCATTTGCCGTGGCCCTCGCAGCCGGCTGTGCCGTGGGGAGCGGCTGCAGCTGGTGCTGAGCAGCAGCGTCAGCACCGCTGGTGAGCCAGGTTCATCCGGAGACCTGGCTGGATGTGGGACGTGGGAGAAAGACCTGGGGGAGTCAGGGAAAGAACGGGGCTGTGAGCAGGCTGCCGCTTGCCTCTCCCAGGCGAGCTGTCCATCTCCTGCCAGGTCTGTTCCATTGCTCCCTAGGCCGCAGTGCCTGCCTTCGCTCCCCCTTTCCAGCAGCGCCCCCGGGTCCCCAGTCCTGGGGTACGCGGTGGTGCTGTTTGTGGGATGGAGTGCTGTGAAGAGCTTGGACCTGCAGTTCCGCTCGTGCCCTGCAGGTGGCTCTCTCTGACTGCCTGATGTCGAGCGTGTTTGTGCGGCGGGCGGAGCCGCCCAGCGCCAGCTGCGTGCGGACCGCGCTCCGCCCGCGGCGGCACCCGCTTCTCTGAGCACGCGGCCCGTCCGCGCCGCGGCGGCGCGGGCCCGCGGTGCGGTGAGGGGCCCGTCCGCGGTGCGGTGAGCGGCCCGTCCGCGCCGCGGCGGCGCGGGCCCGCGGTGCGGTGAGCGGCCCGTCCGCGGTGCGGTGAGCGGCCCGTCCGCGCCGTGGCGGCGCGGGCCCGCGGTGCGGTGAGCGGGTGGCTCCTGAAAGCGGCTGGCAGAGCGTCCAGCTCTGGGTGAGCCCGAGAGCAGCAAGGCTCGAGTCTCCAGCGCAGCATTTTGTGCATCCTGCCTCACGTCTGCCCCATCCCCACACAGTATTTTCCCCTCACTTTAAAGGCTGGAAGGATGGAATTAGTCACTGGCCTCATATCCCTTTTACCACCTCCCTGTGTCTGCCCGCGGAGCTGCCCTGGTGCAGCTGCACAGGCGGTCACACGCGGTTGTCCTTTCCCGCGCGCTGGTCTCGGGCTGTGTTTTGAGCGGGCTGCCCCGCAGCCCCGGTTCCTCCAGCCCGGGCCCGGCTCTGTGCCGTGTGTGCCGCGCTGCTCCGGCGGCTCGGCGGGATGGGTGGCGGTGCTGCGGCAGGAGGGGCAGGGCGTGCCAGCCAGCGGGGACTCACAAGACATGGGGTGCTGTGAGAATGACCCAAAAGGACTCGGGTCACGGTAAAAAGCCAATCTGAACTCAGCCCAGAGAGGCGCTCTTCCTAAGTGTCTTGGGACAGCCTTGGTCCGTGTGAGGCTTTTTCCAGGTCTGTGTCCTTGCGAGTCTCCCAGTGAGTTCTCGGTACTGCAGCACTGTCACGTTACATGTCCCTCACCCCGTGTCTATGTCCATACACGTGTTCTTACCAAGTCATACATGCACATCGGCTAGAAGCAATCTCTTTTTTTATCTTTGTCTGCATCAGTCCATTCTTCAGACCCCTCACAACGAACACTATAGTGTGACAAAGTGAAGTGTTCATAAAAAATACCGGTAGAGGCTGTGTTCTGTTTCCTCTGAATTAAGAGGATGTGCTGTTTTCTCTCCCAGGGCAGGGGACGGCGAGCCGGATCATCTCTGGTGTGCGAGTGGCGCAGGTTGGACGGGAGGAGGCTGTTTGGGAGGCGGCGCTGGCACCACCGCGCAGCCCTGTGTGCGTTTGCGTCCCGGGCCGTGTCCCTCGGCGGCGGCGCTGCCAGGTGGCTGCCCTGGCGCATCGTTAGACACGGTTCCAAATAGTGCGGGCAGGAACGGTTCAGCACGCAGAGGTAAATGAGCTGCTGATGGATGGCCCTGGTGATGCCAAAGCTGTGAACACGTGAACCTCTGAAGTGCAGCCCGGGTTCCAGCGAGGGACTCTCATTGTCCGCGCTCGGCTGCTGCTGCGTGGGCAGCGCTGCTCCGTCCCTGTTCTGGTTTGCTCCGGGTGGGCTCTGCTGTTGTCTCTGCGCGGTGGTGGCAATGGTGGCTCTGGGTGTAACTCCCGGTGGACCGGAGTCCCCGCCTGCAGAACGGGGCTGGTGATGTTAAGGCTGTGCAGACGCTCCCTGTGAGCACACGCGTCGTGTCTGGGGCTCTGTTCTCGCTGACAGCTCTGTCATGGGACCGAGGAGCTGCTCTCCATCTCTGTTTTTGCCAGCAAGGACTGTTGCAAATAGTTTGTTTCCTTGTTTGTTCTCTCTTCATACTCTATTCTGAGTCCGGAGTGTAGCCAAAAATAATGCTGTTCACTTCATCTCCCTCCTTGTGATTGTGTGGTAGGGGTGGGGGAGATATCCACAAGGTAATCGGGTGAAAAAGCACGTCTTATTTGATATCTGTAGCTCTCAGGGCCATATAACAATGGGGGTCAGAAGCCATCCTTGTTCCAGTGCCCTCTTCTTGTGTTACCCGCTGCTAAACGTGTGGGGAGACTGAGAGACCTGCCTGGTGAGCTCCTCTCTGATCCCTGTGCCCGGAGGTGCAGCCAGGGAGCCCCGGTGACCGACTTGTGGTGCCACCAGTGCCGACGAGCTTGGGACAGGACAGAGTGCTTCCCTGGGGCCCGGGGACAGAAATGGGGTGGGGACAAAGTGTGTTCTCACCTGAGCGCTGTGCGCTGGGCGGGGCTCGGGACAGTCACCCAGGGGTACCCTGCGTGGCCCGGGCGGGAGGAGGACGCTTCCGTGTGGCCCCATGCCGGGCGTGGGCTGGAGAAGAGGATGACATGGGCAGAGCGGCCCCATGAGGAATGGCTGCTGCAGGCCACACGCCGTTTTCCCATTAGCGAGTGTTTAGTTCAGCGTTTTAAATAATTGTGTCCTCAGAATGATATTTAAAATCCATTTGGGAGGCAATGAGGCGGGAAAGTGCCTGTGCCATTGTGATGACGCTGCGCGGGCGCGCCACACATGCATATTACAAACTCGTTACAGGCTCGTTTACACGCGCACTGCTACTCCCCACACAACCTCTTTCTGATGCTCCTAATGTTTCTTCCCCACCATGGTTGCTTCTGCGTGGTACTCAGGAGAACTGTACTCGATAAGGCAGGCCTGGTGCACTGAGGAGCAGCGGGCATGGCCGCAGCAGTTGGGTGCTGCCCTTCGAATGGGATGTGTGGGGCGTGCTTGGCGATGGGACTGTCTCAGATGTCCCGTCCTTCACCTGTGCTCCATGCTCAGTGCAGGACTGTGCTCATTGCTGACCAGCCCGTGCACTTGTGTCATCGCAGGCTCCAGAGCCTGCAGCCCCGAGGCTTCCGGAGAAGAGCTGCGGCTCCTGCGCCGGGCTGACTACTGTGGAGCTGGGCACCAGCGCCTGCTCCTGAGTGTCCCCAGCAAGCTGCACGAGCTGGAGGACGAGGCGATGGAGCAGATGGAGCAGCTCAGCAGCGGTTCCCCAGGTGCTGGTTAGTGGCTGAAGGGCAGGGTGGCCTTGTTGCTGTCCCTCTGTCCCCATCCCCTCTGCTGCATGGGCACCCACCACTGTCCTCCCAGCCTGTGCAGAACAGAAAACTGTGTGTACAAAGCTCCTGATACTGCTTCATCATTGTCCCGTTGGCCTTGGTGGTGTGAGCAGAGTTCCGTGTTCTCCCCTTGTCCTCTCCCTCCTGATCATGCTCAGCCCCTTCTAGCCAGAGTCCCAGCTGTGGTTTTGCGTGGTGCCACCTGTGACCAGCTGTTGGTGGGCTGAGGATCAAGCCCCCGGGGTACTTAATGGCATGTTGGGTTCTGACGTCTGTTCCCCTTGTAGTGACCTCGCTGCCTGCTTTCCTCAGCAGGAAATGGATGGCTCTAGCATCCTTGTCTCAGAAAAGACTGAGCAATACGAGGGCAAAAGCGAACCTGGAGTAGGGGCAGAGACTGTGAGAGCAGGGGAGGAAGGGCGGGGTGTGAAACGTGAGGCCCACCTGCGACTGTGGCGCAGATGTTCTCAGAGGTGAAGTTCTCCGCCGTCCCGCCCAAGGGCTGGCGAGCGGGACGGCCAGCGTGCCTGGGAAATGCATGGGCTGAAATGGCTCAGGATGGGCGGCCGGTCCCGCAGCCTTACACCGAGGGGTGCTGACTGTGTGATCTGGGGCAAGGAGGCGCTTTGTGCTGAGCTGGGATGTGCTGCTGCCATCTGTGTTCCTGCCAGCGACCGATGGAGCATCCCCGATGTGCTGCCCAAGCCAGGGGCTGCACGCTGCGGTGGGGAAGGGACTGGAGCTGCTGTAAATGCAACACAGGTCCAGGAAACAAACTGATACTTAATCTCCGGAACTTTGCAGGACTTATATGTGTGTGTCTGTAGACGGTTTATGTGGCATGTTGCCCTGATTGTTCCCTCCCTCTGCACACGCCTGTGAGTGTCACAGGATCACAGAATGTCAGGGGTTGGAAGGGACCTGGAAAGCTCATCCAGCCCAACCCCGCGCCGGAGCAGGAACGCCCAGATGAGGCTACACAGGAGTGGCAAGGATTCAGCTGAAACCTTGACCTTGCTTGCAGAGAAAAGGACTGTCTGTGGTGGGTTTCACAGAATCATAGAATAGTTTGTGTTGAAGGGACCTCCCAGCCCCCCCTGCCATGACAGGGACATCGTCACCAGCTCAGGGTGCTCAGAGCCCCGTCCAGCCTGGCCTGGGGTGTCTCAGGGATGGTTCATCCACCCCCTCTCTGGGTACCTGGCCCAGGCTCTCACCACCCTCAGGGCAACAATTCCTTCCTCATGTCCGGCCTGAATCTCCCTCCTTTAGTTTAAGACTATTACTCCTTGTCCTGTCTGTTTTGTTTTATTTCACAGGACACTACGTTTCACCTTCTATACAAAGGCTTTGGGTATCTGCTCTCCACTTGCTGCTGCTTGTGGCTACAGCTGCAGTACAAGAGATGTGAGCACGCCTCGGGTTTCCAGTTGCTCGCTTATTAACACGTCTTGCTGTGGGTGGGGGGCAGTGCCAAACGCAGGCGTTTGGGTTTGCATGCGCATAGTTGCTTGGCTTTCCAGCAGGCTTACCAGTGAAACACAACCAGGGTTTATTAATGCTTAAGGTAAAAAATGAAGAGCTGGTAGTTCAAGACTTGAAAACAAAATGCACAGTGTCGGCTCCAGTATCTTTCTATGTGCCATCAGGACCTTTTGAAGTTGGCAGCATTTAATACATCATGTTAGTGAATATGACCAGCTACTAGCTGCGTAAAATTGTGGTTTTGTGGGTAGTCTCTGGCCTGGTAGGGCTATACACTACATCTTTAGGCTTGTAGTTCATACAGATGACTCTGCCAGTAACAGGGTACTCTCCCTAAATCTGTTTTTTGGGGGCAACGTATTTTATCTTGTACTTGCAAGTGTGTCCATTTACACGTGTTCATTACTGTTGGGCTAAGGATTCCGTTTTCAACGCTTTCGCTCTGTCCCATGTCACGGGCAGGTTCCCACCGTGCCTCTTCACGCCAGCCTGGGCCGCCGCTGTGTTCTGAAGTCTCGTGGGGAGGTAGATGGAGTGACGCCCTCAGCTGTGCTGGCCTCGCTGTGTGCTCAGTCTCTGCTGCCCGTGGGGAGCGCGTGCTGCCCGGGATGTCCCAGCAGCGGCGCTGCCCGCGCCCGGGGGCGGCTGCGCGCTCCGGGTGCGCTTCCCAGAGCAGCGGGATGTCCCAGCAGCGGCGCTGCCCGCGCCCGGGGGCGGCTGCGCGCTGCGGGTGCGCTTCCCAGAGCAGCGGGATGTCCCCAGCAGGCGGCGCCGTGCCCGCGCCCGGGTCGGCTGGGCGATCAGCGCACACACACAGGTAGCGCCTTCCCAGAGCAGCGAGGATGTCCCCAGCAGGCAGCGCTGCACCGCGCCCGGGGGCGGCCTGCGCGCTCCGGGTGCGCTTCCCAGAGGCAGGCGGGAGTCCCAAGCAGCAGCGGTGCCCGCGCCCCGGGGGACGGGGCTGCGCGCTGCGGGTGCGCTTCCCAGAGCAGCGGGATGTCCCAGCAGCGGCGCTGCCCGCGCCCGGGGGCGGCTGCGCGCTCCGGGTGCGCTTCCCAGAGCAGCGGCTCGGCCTCTGGCCCCGGGCGACCCCGCAGGCAGGACCGAACCCCTGGACTCCTCGACACCTCCAGGTATGAGACATGCCGACATCTCTTGTGCTCTGCTATACAACAAACACGCTGTAACCTTTCTGATTCAACTCGTTCATCTTGGCCCCCCATAAGGCAATTGTAAATGTAAAACAAACAGGTGATTTAGTAGGAGATAAAAGTAAATCTCTTGCAATGTTTAGAAGCGGACAGATTGCAGCACTGTTATTTTTTCTTTTCCCCGAGGATGTGCGTCTTCTTTCCCTCTGGTCAACACTGAGTCGTGTGATTGCACGTGATCCCCTTCTGCTTTGAGGACCCTCTTCTTCCTCACAAACAGATCCAAAGAATTTGAGAAAGGACTTGTTAAAGGCCTGAAATCGCTGGGGCTGGAAGACTCGGGGCTGCTGATCTGTCGGTCAGACAGGCCCTGTGCCCCGTAGGGAGGTGTTCTGCAGCACCCGTGGGGAGGAGCCTGCCCGTTCCCACCCGGACTGCGCAGCCCACGGTGCTGTGTGCAGTGACGGGGCTCAGCAAACTGGTGTTGAGGTGAAACCCTGTGCCCGTGGCTGGACAAGTCCTGGCAGGTGACAGCGCTGAGGGGACAGATGGCCCCTGCTCCCTCCTGCGAGCTGCCGGAGCCAGCAGAGCCGCTCCGTGCGGCGGGGCCAGGGCAGGTGCCAGAGCTGCTGCACGCCAGGGAGGGCTCTGCTGGGAGGGGGGCGTGCTGCCTGTGTCTTGTGTGGATTTGGTGGTTGGTGTTTTGGTGTGTGGTGGGGTGTTTTGGTGTGTGGTGGCGTTGGCCATGGGAATGGCAGCGAATCTCCAGGGTAGCTGGTGTAGAGGCAGAACTGCAGCCCCGCTCAGCCCAGGGTCTGTGAGACAGTGTGACAGCAGTGCCTGTCCCTGTGTCCCGGGTGATGCCTGGAGACATGGCCGTTCCTCCTGGGTGGCCGTGGGGGGTGTGAATAGTGCTGTGCATGAAGGACTAGGCTCGGATTCGGTGCCTGAGCCCAGGGCTGGGGAACATGGAGCCATCGGTTCCAGTGGCAGGAGCAGCGGGAGATGGAAAGACCAGCTGGAGTGAAACTGGGAGTTCTTCTTTTCCTCATCTCAAAGAGAGTCCAGCCTTCTCTATACTCCAGCAACACCCTGCCTCCCCCACCCCCCAAAAAAAAGCCCCCGAACAACCCTCCTAACCCCAAAAAAACTTTTAGTCCCGTATGTATTTAATATTAAGAAGTGACACAACTTGCCTGTTTTGCAGGATAGATGGTGCAGTCCAGGAGATAAGTCAGGTGGGCCGACATGGTGGCTTCCGAACCTCTTTGTCCCGTGGGACAGTGTGCTCCAGGAGAAGCCCACGGCCGGCGCAGCAGCTGCAGGTAGCGGTGTGTGCGGTCTGGGGGCACGGCCACCCCATTGCCCTCGGGCACTCTTGCAGGTCTGTGCCCAGTCACCCCGTGACCCCAGACACTCCCGGCTACGGGACTGGGGAGGGAACACCAGCTGAAATTCCCGCAGCAGCTGCTGAGTCCCCGTTGTTGCTGGCACGCACAGCCTGCCCAGCTGGGAGGTTCTCATGCTGGCAGGGACGCAGCAATTAACAGGTTAGTTACAGGAGAGCCATCCGGGGGTAAACAAAGCTTAGCAGGTCCCAAGCCCATGCTGAGCTACCACAACGTTCTAGCTGGTGGGACCCACTCTGTGTCCTGCAGAATGAGCTGTGGTCACCGCAGCAGCGGGCTTCAGCGTCTTGCCCCTCCAGATGTGACCTGCTGGGGCCGAGGGGGCTGGCAGAGCTGGGCACACCCCTCGGAAGACTGAAGACACTTGTCAGGTTCTTGAGGTTTGCACGGGAGACCGTCTTCCTCGTTGCCAGGAATCGTGGTTCACGCTGTGCAGTTGCTGTTCCAGGGCTCTGCCCACCTGTGCCGGGCACCAGCCCCACTGAACGTGCCCAGAGCAGTGTGGGCTTTGGATGTGCTGGTCCCCGTGGGGACACCTCTGTGCTCAGTCCCTTGTGGCTCTGACACCTTCCCTGGGGGCCTTTCCCTGCCCGCCGTCCCGCGATCGTCCCCGCCTCGCTCGGCCTTTCCAGGCGGGCGCGCAGAGCAGAGGCTCTGCAGAGCAAGCCAGCAAGGGCACGGGGTGCTGCAGGGCTGCCTGCTGCCCGAATCGGTGCTGGTGCTTGCATCCAACAGCTGAAAATAAGCTCTGGGAAGGAGGGGAGGTGAAGGGGAGCTGCCAACAGGACTATTTATACTTGGTGAGTCAGGTTGTGCTTGAATCCAGCCAGGCGCTGGGCAGCTGGAACCCAGGCGCAACCTGCACAGGACACAGCCTGGGATAGGAGACCCTTGCCTGCAGCAGCTCGTTTGCTGCGACGTTCAGGCTTGTGCTGCTTGTTCCCCGTGATGGACTGCAGCTTTCCCTTCAGCTCCACCGCACAACGCTTGCTGCAGCTGGATGAGGAGCAGCTGGATCCGCAGAAGGACTCTCGGCATCCAAGGTCCCGGTACCACCGCAGCGAGCACAACCTGAGCCCAGTTCACCAGGGATGCCGGGACAGCCGCTTGGAGCCACTGGAGTGCCGGGACCTGCTGGTCCAGAACGCGCTCTTCACCGGGGACCTGGAGATGGTGCAGAAGTACTTCACCAGGAGCGCAGCCGTCAACCTCATCATTGAGACCAGAGGTGACGAGCTGCACTGGATCAGCAGGAAACGTGGTGGGTGTGCAGGGCTGGGACATGGCGGGGTGGGAAGTGCCCAGGATGGGGACCAGAGAAAGAGCACAGACACCTGAGAGCAGTGTTGAGAGGAATCCCCAGTGCTGGAGACAGGGTGGTGGGAGAAGCAGTTGGGGAGAAAGGCTTTTGGGTGAGGAAGGAGGATCCCAAGGCTGTAGAACGAACGGCCGCGGGCTTGTTGAAGGTGGCCAGAGGCAGATCTGCTGCGAAATGGTGAGAAGAGGGAGCTTGGAAGGGGTGGTGCAGAGGAACGCCATCAGGACTGTCCTGTTAGAGGCCGCCGGGATAGATATGAAGCACGTGTGAGGTGGAGGCAGTGCTTGAGTGAGAAAGTATCGGGTGGCATAAGGATGCTTTTCCTGCCTCGTGTCTTAAGTTGGGTCTGTCGCTTCAGTTCGTTATAAACCGGAGGCTGTGACGTGCTTTGGGAACAACAGGGAGGACTTAGCGGAGCCCTTAGGGCAGAGGTCGGCTCGTGTCCTGGGAAGAGCCGTGGCTGTGCTTCAGCCTCGTGTGCAGCTGCCTGGGGCCCAAGCCACAGCTGCTCCGTGTCTCCCTACTCCTGCCGCCGTGGTGAGACCCAGAGCTGCTGCCATCCCTGCTCCAGACAGGGACCTTGAGAGCTGGGGGCGCTGGTGTGGGAGGTTAACGGTGGTCAGATGGGGGGCACTGTGCTACAGAACAAAAGCAGTTGCTGTTTTGCTTTCCTTGACGTGTGGGGTACGCACCCCGCGAGCTCTTCTGTTCCGTGGGGTGGGCTGGGAGCCACGTCTGGTCTGGGGGAAGGAAGCGTGTCCTGCGGGGCGGGAGGCGGGAGCTGGTCCGTGGGTTTCCTCCCATCCCCACACCTCGCTGCACCCAGCTCAGGTACAACCTGTGGCTACCGCACGTGCTCTTCTGCACTCTCTGGTCCTTGTTGCTGACCTTCTCATCAGTGTCATCTATGAGCGTTTCAGTAAGCGGCACAGCTTACATGTGGTGAAGGGAGATGCGCTCAGCGACACGGATGTGCCTTTGTCCGTGCTGCTGTCTGTCAGTCGTGTGGCGTGGACAGACTGCCGGAGTTTCAGATGGGGAGTATCAGATACGGAGGGGCCATAACTGCCCCGCTCGTTCCTGCAGAGGTGGGTGACAAAGGCCCCCGTGCCAGCTGGAAGAGCCGTTGGCGAGGGCCGCTCTCCCAGGGGGGCGGCTTCTTTTCGGGTGGCCTGGCACAAAGCTCTGGAGCACACCAATGAACCTCGACCCTGACTGAGCGGTTTCGGGGATCCACGCTTGTGAGAGACAAACGGGGTGGGCTTGCAGATGCAAGTGCTGCTGCTTGGGGGTGGTCAAGGTTAGTTACTGAGTTCCAAGGTCTTGAATTGTTACAGTCTACTTAGGAATAAAAGTACAAAAGGTATTACCCTTTGTGTAACTGAAAAATGTCAAGTGCACGTTTTGACTGTCTTGTGCTGGGCTGACAGACACTCAACAGCAAGTCGGTCTGCTTGTGAAGATCTGTGTCCTAAAGAGAAGAGGACAGCTCCCGTAAGACAACTTCACACAGAAATTGCTCTGATCAGAGTTTCCAGAAGTGAAAAACCCAACCAAACGAGATCATTCATCAGCACAAACTGAAAATGTACTGTGAAATTTACCATATAAGGGTACAGAACGAAAACCAAACGCAAACTTTTGTGCTACCAGAGGCTTTGGTTCTGTATCTCACTGTCCAGCAGAACAGCTGCTTAGAGCTTCCCCAGCCAGCAGCCGCAGCAGAAGATTCTAGTGACCTGGTCTTTCCCAGGTCCCCCGGCTGGTATTTCAGGAAGCCCAGAGGAGGTGTAGATTGGTGTCACTGTCACTAACACTGGCCTGTTGCCTGCCTGGGGATGCTGTTGTGGCTGGGGACCTCAGGCTCTCGTGGGGTCCCTGCTTGTGTCCTTGGGGAAGCAGAGGGTGCTGTCAGGTGGGAGTCTGCCGGTGCTTCCCTCTCGCCGCCCTTTCAAGCACTCCATTTGCTAGACAAGGTGGTGAAGTCTCACGGCGGATGCTGGACACCGTCAGTGTAAAACTTGGTCATTTATTTTCATTACTGAGAAGAGTCAGGTTCCCTATCTTACACTCTTCTCTGGTCGCCCAGGCAGTTGTTGCTTGGGGGTCCATTGGGGTCACTTAACTTGTTTTTAGCTGCATGATGCGCATAGTTCCACGACAAAATAAAACTAACTGCTCCTAGTCTGCCATGCGGTCTGATGCGTTTAGCACATACGGTCTGAACGAGAGCACACAGAGCTGCTGCGCTGCGAGCGGGGCCGGGGAGGTGGGTTTGTACCGCTGGGCACGGGACAGCGCCGCCCCCCGAAAGGACAGGGGGGAGGAACCCCGAGTGAGGGGCTGTCGGGGTGCAAAGGGAGAACTAAAGCCGTGCAGGAGCAACCTGCAAAGCAGTGTTTCAACCAACAGCAGGAAGGAGTCTAAAGGATAATTACCTTTTGTGGTTTTACACAACTTATAACGCACTGTTTCCTATCCTGACACCTCCTTCTACCTGTCCTTTGGCTTTAAGCTTTGATTAAAAGGACTTTCCCGTGCATTGTTTAAAAAGCGTCTTGCAGGCAGGTCTCGGGAGGAGCTGCCGAACGGGGCAGCGGTGCCGGAGGTGTGCGGGGCTCCGGGCGCTGCGGGGCTGTGTCTGTGTCAGCCTCTTGGCCCGGGCCGGTGGTCACAAGGTTTCCCAGAATAGAACAGCTGAGACCTGAGCTGTGCCCAGCCCGGGCCAAGCGGCGATGTGACATGTCCCCGCTCCCTGCGGAGCACCGGTGGGCTGCACCCGCGGGCTCGCAGCCTGGCCGGGGGGAGCAGCAGGTCCTGGTTCCTGCGGAGGCTCTGGGTGCTGCATCATGGGCAGCATCGCGGGCAGAGGAGCCGGGAGCCGGGGCCCCATCTGCACGCGGAAGGCGGACGGCCCTGCCCAGGTCTACTGGCAGGCCCTGCTGACGGGGGACCGGGCGGTTGTGGCCGAGATCCTCAGCGACGCTCAGAACAACCTGGGTCCCAACGCTGTGTTTGACACCAGTGACCTGGAAGAGTGGAAAAACTACCGCTTCAACATCCGCCGGCTGAGTACGCGGGGGCAGCGGGCGGGCAGCCGCGCGGCTCCGAGCCTTGTGCTGCGGGCACGCCTGTCGGTGGGATCGCGTCCTGCGGTGCTGTTGGGTTACAGAGCACTGACGTGTGGGTGGGTTCCCTGCCTGTGTCTGCGGTACCTGCCCCTTCTCGCAGGACTGGTGCAAGCGCTTGGGAACTGCTGGGGTTCCCCGCCGGGCAAACAGGACTCGAGCTCCAGGTCGTGCTCCTCAGCCAGCTGGGCTCCGTGTGCCAGCTCTGCCTGTGTACAGCCTGCGCCGCTGGTGCTCTGTGCAGCCTGCGCCGCTGGTGCTCTGTGCAGCCTGCGCTGCGCCGCTGGTGCTCTGTGCAGCCTGCGCCGCTGGTGCTCTGTGCAGCCTGTGCTGCACCGCTGGTGCTCTGTGCAGCCTGTGCTGCACCGCTGGTGCTCTGTGCAGCCTGCGCTGCGCCGCTGGTGCTCTGTGCAGCCTGTGCTGCACTGCTGGTGCTCTGTGCAGCCTGCGCCGCTGGTGCTCTGTGCAGCCTGTGCCGCACCGCTGGTGCTCTGTGCAGCCTGCGCCGCTGGTGCTCTGTGCAGCCTGCGCCGCACCGCTGGTGCTCTGTGCAGCCTGCGCCGCTGGTGCTCTGTGCAGCCTGCGCCGCACCGCTGGTGCTCTGTGCAGCCTGCGCCGCTGGTGCTCTGTGCAGCCTGTGCTCCGCCGCTGGTGCTCTGTGCAGCCTGCGCCGCTGGTGCTCTGTGCAGCCTGTGCTGCACCGCTGGTGCTCTGTGCAGCCTGCGCTGGGCAGGGAACTGTCACAGCCCTGCACTAGGTCTTCGAGATGGTTCAGTTTGAACCTGGCCCTGGGAAACACAGTTGACCACACGCTGCTTCTGTGAGGAAGGGGTGAGAGGGATGTAGTGCTGAACGTGTCACCCAGTCTGGGATGTGGCTCCCCAGCCCAGCCTAGAAGGGCAGCGAGAAGCACGATTTAAGGAACCCTGTTCCTGTAACAGCTGCAGGCTGTTTGCCAGCAGACTGCACCAGCTCAGCAATGGCTCCAGCTGGGTCAGCACCTTTGAGAGATGGCAGGTTTCAGCCCCTTGCTCTCTGCTAAATGTCCATCTCCTGTTGAGGCTTTCTCATCTGGCCTGTGCCCAGGCCTTGTCTGAGTCTCCTGTGTGCACGGCAGCCTGCTCCAGCACCTGCGTTTCACTGCCGGGTTCTGTCTGCGCTTCGTGCACAGTGCCCTTCCAGCCACTTGCTGCTCCCAGCCCGTGCCCCGGGCCGTTCGTCCTCTGCGTCCTGTCGGCAGAGCCCTGCAGGGCCGAGCCACGCGGCTGCGGGCAGCGTCTGCCCCGCGCTCCTGCTCCCTGCGCTCCCGCTCACCCCCGTGCAGCATCCAGAGCTTCGCTTTGACCGGCCCTCGCAGAGCAGGGCTGGCGGGGAGCGGCAGACCCCCGTGGGGAAACACGCGTGTCTAGGGGGCTGTGCATCAGGAACCTGGGGGGAAAGGGCAGGTCTGGGCGCAGTGCTGGACGTGGCTCCCCGACCTCTCTGTCTCTGCAGGACTGTGGTCTCTGAGCTACGAGGAGGAGCTCACGGCGCCGCTGCACATCACAGCCAGCCGGGGCTACACGGACTGCCTGCGGCTGCTGCTGCTCCGCGGCGCCGCCGTCGACTTCGCCCCGGGGGGCAAGACCGCCCTGCACGAGGCCTGCGCGGCGGCCCGGGCAGACTGTGTGCGCCTGCTGCTCGGCTCCGGCGCCGACCCCGAGGCTGTCTCCGAGGATGGCTACAGGCCCCTGCACCTCTGCAAGAGCCCGGACTCCGTTCAGTGAGTTCTGCCCCGCGGCACAGCGGGTTCCCTCCCCTCCAGCCTCAGCCTCTGCTGAAGGGGCTCCTGCTCATCCCCGGGGTGGGCTGGTGGCTGCAGCAATGGCTGCACTGGTGGCCTCGCTGCCTGTTCCTGGGCCAGGACGACCTCTGAGGTCCAACAGATGACTGCAGGCTCCAGTCTCAGCTCACGCTGAGCTTCGTGCCACTGTCTTGCTGCCCACCAGCACTGCAGAGCCGACGGTTCACACCGTGACGCTCAGGGCTGTGCAGACAGGCCCCCGTGGGGGTGCGGGAGCTGTCTCTGGGTGTGACAACACTTCAGTAAAGAGCTGTGGAGAGTTAGCTGGAATCAGGATGACAGTATCTCCACTGACCGGTCAGCCTGGCTTAAAACCACTGCTCTGGGGCACGAGGAGCAGGAGTTTTTGGACTCTTGGGAAAAGTGAAAGATGTGGGACAGGACAGACATGGGGGGTGGGAAGCAGGCTAGGAGCTGGACAGGGGCCCTGTCGCTGTCATCCTGTCCCATACAGGTGTGCCCAGCAGCTGCTGCAGCACGGTGCCAGTGTCAACAGTCGGACAGAGGAGGAAGAGGACACAGCGCTGCACGTAGCAGCACGGCATGGCCTGGCAGACCACGTCCAGCTGCTGCTGCGCCACGGGGCAGAGCTGGAGGCGCAGAACGAGGAGGGGCAGACGCCGCTGAACGCTGCCTGTGCCCAGCCCCACCAGCCCCAGGACATGGACCGCTACTACCGGGTCTGCCAGCTGCTGGTGGAGAGCGGAGCCAGCATCAACGCTGCAGACAGGGACCGCCAGCACCCGCTTCACCTGGCCTGCAAGAACGCCAACGCTCGAGTGGCAGAGCTGCTGCTGGCCCGGGGTGCAAACGTCAACATCATGAACTACAGCGGCAACACGGCGCTGCACAATATCCTGCAAGCGGCTGCCTACAAGCTGGAGCATCGCCCAGAGCTCGTGGTGCAAACGCTTCTCAACTACGGTGCCGTCCGCATCTGGCCTGGCTCCCTGCTCAAGGTGCGGAGCTCCCGCGGTGCCGGCGGCGTGCGGGGAGGGAAGGCGGCGAGCATCGGGCCGAGACAGCGGGGCTGGCTGGGTCAGCGCAGAGCAGGGCTGGTTGGGTCAGCGCAGAGCAGGGCTGGTTGGGTCAGAGCAGAGCAGGGCTGGTTGGGTCAGAGCAGGGCTGGTTGGGTCAGAGCAGGGCTGGCTGGGTCAGCGCAGAGCAGGGCTGGTTGGGTCGGCGCAGAGCAGGGCTGGTTGGGTCAGAGCAGAGCAGGGCTGGTTGGGTCAGAGCAGAGCAGGGCTGGTTGGGTCAGAGCAGAGCAGGGCTGGTTGGGTCGGTGCAGAGCAGGGCTGGTTGGGTCAGAGCAGGGCTGGTTGGGTCAGAGCAGGGCTAGTTGGGTCGGCGCAGAGCAGGGCTGGTTGGGTCAGAGCAGAACAGGGCTGGTTGGGTCAGAGCAGAGCAGGGCTGGTTGGGTCAGAGCAGAGCAGGGCTGGCTGGGTCACTGCAGAGCAGGGCTGGTTGGGTCACTGCAGAGCAGGGCTGGTTGGGTCAGAGCAGGGCTGGTTGGGTCAGAGCAGGGCTGGTTGGGTCAGAGCAGAGCAGGGCTGGTTGGGTCAGCGCAGAGCAGGGCTGGTTGGGTCACTGCAGAGCAGGGCTGGTTGGGTCGGTGCAGAGCAGGGCTGGTTGGGTCAGAGCAGAGCAGGGCTGGTTGGGTCACTGCAGAGCAGGGCTGGTTGGGTCAGAGCAGAGCAGGGCTGGCTGGGTCAGAGCAGAGCAGGGCTGGTTGGGTCACTGCAGAGCAGGGCTGGTTGGGTCAGAGCAGAGCAGGGCTGGCTGGGTCAGAGCAGAGCAGGGCTGGTTGGGTCAGAGCAGAGCAGGGCTGGTTGAGTCAGAGCAGGGCTGGTTGGGTCAGAGCAGAGCAGGGCTGGTTGGGTCAGAGCAGAGCAGGGCTGGTTGGGTCAGCGCAGAGCAGGGCTGGTTGGGTCAGAGCAGAGCAGGGCTGGTTGGGTCACTGCAGAGCAGGGCTGGTTGGGTCAGAGCAGAGCAGGGCTGGCTGGGTCACTGCAGAGCAGGGCTGGTTGGGTCACTGCAGAGCAGGGCTGGTTGGGTCGGCGCAGGGCTGGTTGGGTCGGTGCAGAGCAGGGCTGGTTGGGTCACTGCAGAGCAGGGCTGGTTGGGTCAGAGCAGGGCTGGTTGGGTCGGTGCAGAGCAGGGCTGGTTGGGTCGGCGCAGAGCAGGGCTGGTTGGGTCAGAGCAGAGCAGGGCTGGTTGGGTCGGTGCAGAGCAGGGCTGGTTGGGTCAGAGCAGAGCAGGGCTGGTTGGGTCAGCGCAGAGCAGGGCTGGTTGGGTCAGAGCAGAGCAGGGCTGGTTGGGTCAGCGCAGAGCAGGGCTGGTTGGGTCGGTGCAGAGCAGGGCTGGTTGGGTCACTGCAGAGCAGGGCTGGTTGGGTCGGTGCAGAGCAGGGCTGGTTGGGTCAGAGCAGAGCAGGGCTGGTTGGGTCAGAGCAGAGCAGGGCTGGTTGGGTCGGCGCAGAGCAGGGCTGGTTGGGTCACTGCAGAGCAGGGCTGGTTGGGTCAGAGCAGAGCAGGGCTGGTTGGGTCAGAGCAGAGCAGGGCTGGTTGGGTCAGAGCAGGGCTGGTTGGGTCAGACCAGAGCAGGGCTGGTTGGGTCAGAGCAGGGCTGGTTGGGTCAGACCAGAGCAGGGCTGGTTGGCTCGGCGCAGAGCAGGGCTGGTTGGGTCGGCGCAGAGCAGGGCTGGTTGGGTCGGCGCAGAGCAGGGCTGGTTGGGTCAGAGCAGAGCAGGGCTGGTTGGGTCAGAGCAGGGCTGGTTGGGTCGGCGCAGAGCAGGGCTGGTTGGGTCAGAGCAGGGCTGGTTGGGTCGGCGCAGAGCAGGGCTGGTCCGCACCAGCCTGCTCACTGTCCTGCCCATCTCTTCCCGGGGGCTGTGGGAGGGGAACTGGTGTTACCGGCAAGGGGTTCCTTGAAGTGTTCTCCTGGGGTATGTTCTCCTGTAGGACTCTCCTACTTCTGTCTGCTAGGGTGGGTGGACAGTACTTATGCAGTTTCCATATCCCCTTGCCCCGGGAAGTGTTGGCCCATTTCTTCTCAGGGCCTGTGTTTCCTCTTTGGGACGTGCCCTCCAGCTCTTGCTGTCTCTGCCAGACACTGGCAAATGAAGGGTTAATTTTCTGTCTTAATTCCTGAGCAGTGCAATAATTACCCAGCCCGGAGATCAGCAGATTGCTCTCCCCTTTGGGAAAATACAGGAAAATCAACAATTAACACTAATTAATCTCCTATTAACGCCAGATAATGAGGATCACTGGTACAGCCGGAATAGACTGTGACAGCTACTGCTGGCCTGGGCCGCGGGGAGTGGGAGCGAGCGCCGGGGGAGCTGCCCGTGGCGCTGGGACGGGTGGGAGGGCTCCAGAGGCCGTGCTGGTGTACGGGGCACACGCCAGTGCCACCCTTGCACCTGCGGGATGTGGTGCACGCCAGAGGTGTGTTGCACTGAGTACGTGTGGTGTCTTCCTGGGGCTCTGCGCAGCGGCTGCCACGGGGACCACACTTGTAAGGACACCTGCTGCACACAGCACAGGGGCTCTGCAGCCCCATGCCCAACAGGCTCGTGTGCGGAGACCCTTGTGCAGCCCTCACCAGAGCCGTGGCGTCCCTAGTGCTGCTCATGCAAAACGGGGGTTGGCACCTGCCCCAGAATGGCTCATGCTCCAACTAGAAACCGTGAGGAAAGAAGCCTGGTGTGGGGCAGAGTGTGGTACTTGCAGCCCTGAGGCAGGTGAAGGAGATCTGCACCCCAGCCGCGCAGTCCCTGAGGAGAGGCTGTGGGGACCCAGCTGCATGCTCAGCCGCCCTCTGTGCTGGAGGGATGCTCTGCCATTTCCCAGCATCAGGGGTTTGACGTCCCAGGACCC
>CABFKC020000169.1:0-39812 GCA_901699155.2 Streptopelia turtur | reverse complement strand
GACAGTCTGGAACATATAAGAACTTGTGGGTTAGTTCCTTTTCTCCAAAACACAAATCCAAGGGTTGTAGGAATGGCCGTACTTCCTCCTTCCCTGTGGCACCAACAATTGTTGTAGCTCTGTGACCTACCGTCCCCTGTAAGGAATTCAGTACAGACTAGTAGCCCCTGTGTCTACTAAAAATTTTACATCCCGGTTTTGGCAGCTTCTTTTAATCTTTCTAAAAGGCCGAGGGAGACTCATTCTTTTCCTGCATCACATTATACAATTTTGACCAATTCATTTGCTTCGGCATAGCAGTTTGAACGCTAATCAATAACCAATCCTGATACCTCCGGAGACGGCATAACCCGCCTCCTGTATTATAATTCCATCGGGGATCTTCTTTTGGAAAGTTCTCATCAACGTTAGCCTCTACTTTCCCATTCCGAATATCTTATCTCACTTTATCCCTCGCAACCTGTATAACCATATCTTTTCTGTAGGGTCCATTAATGTATCCAAAATCACTTGTAAATCATCCCAATCAGGATTCTGCATTTTAATTATCATCTTAATTATTGCAACCTTATCTGGATTTTCCCAATAAGGACCAGCCGATTGCTTTCAGATTACTAAATCCCCTGGCGAAAACGGAACTTTTACATAGACTGGTTACCCCCCACACCTACTGCCTGCCGCAGGGGTGCTATTACGTTTGATGATCCCGCCCCTGCTTCATCCCCCGCGGGCGGTGAGCCCGGAGGAGAGGAGCTGTAGCTCTAATTCTAGCAGCCGCCGCTCCCCCCCCTTTTCCACCTTTAGCAGACAGTCAGCTTTCACCTTTTTTTTTTTTTTTTTTTTTTTTTCCTCCGCAGTTTATCAAGGGGAAGCTGCCGGGCACAGGTTTAGGCTCCTTTTGCCCTTTTCTCTCTCATTTAATTCCTGCGATTATAAACTTTATATGTAATTCCAATTAGCTGAACAATAGTTACATCTCTCAGCTCCTACCTTTTGTAACTTCTTACAGATGTCAATAAACAGCATATTAAGCATCAATCCCTGACATTAATTTTAGATCCAAATCAGTCTATCCACAGAACAACACTAACTGCAATACAGCTAACTCAATTTACTTTCATGTGTACAGATGCATCTGAAGGGGGCAAGGTGGCACTTTAGTAACGGAACCGGTTCTTATTTTGTAATTATTTCCCCAAACAAATTCTTTTGGTACCAAATATAAACATACAAACTAAAATACTGAGCTCAGACACGCAAACTGAATACCGAGTTCAAATATGCAAACAGATCACAATTACACTTCTTTACTCATAAACTGTCCAAACTCAGCCTCCTTCTAATGTTTCAGAAAGCAATTTGACAGCGATATGTTTGAATTGGACATATCAACACAGAAGGATACAGATAACTAACACAGAAAGATAACACAGGTAACTTTACCAGAACAACAGTAAACAGGATCAAATCACGGTTTCAACAGTAAATACAGATTAAATCACCAGAACTACAGACCAGGTGCTGAGCAGCACAAATAACCAGACCAGGTGCACACAAATAACCAGACCAGGTGCCGAGCCTGCGGCACAAATAACCAGACCAGATGCTGAGCCTGCAGAGGTTTCCCTCTGTCTGACGGACGGCTGCCTAGGCAATACCCCGGGAGCTCCCTGCCCAACCGAGCGTGGCTTTCGCCGCGTCTGACCGGCAGGCTACCAGATGCCTGACCAGCAGGCTACCAGACCAGGTGGGTACCCAATAATCCAGATAAAGCACCTTCTTACCAGTCAGAGGTCCGTTGTGAGCAGCAGAGGGTCGGTCGCGTCCGATGCGCTCCCCAAGAATACCTCGGTGCTAGCCGGAGCAGGATCGAGATGCGACCTGCCTCAACAGCCCACGAAGTCCCTTCGTGGTCACCAAAAATGTTAGCAATCAGGACACATAACCACGGGCGTAGTTATATGCGGTGCTTTATTTCAGCGCTGGGAAACCAGGGGTTCGCACCCAAAGCTGGCTTCGCTGGTCAGTTTAAGTTACACAGTATTTATACAGTCCATTCACATACATATTCATATAGTCATTAAGATACGTAACGGTTACTCAATATTGATTACAACATCGATTGCTACATCTTGGAACTATTTTGATCATGTGCAGTGTCCTCACTCTATACGTATTTAGGCTAAGATAAAAGCTAGGTTGTTAAGATAAGAGTGTACTCGAACACGATATGCTTGAACATCCTCTCATGGACAGTTTACAAAACTGATTCATCCTTTCAGGAACATTTTGTAAAACTGGTTCGGTTACTAACACAGCTGTGTCTCTGTCCCTGGTCTGCCCCCTGTCAGTGTCACAGGCCCCGTCCCACCCGCTGTGTGCTCAGCTCTGTCCTGCTCACACCCTCCTGGCACTGCCCAGGGGCAGCTCTGTGTGTGCAGGGGCTCAGGAGCAGCTCAGACAAGTCCTAACGAGAACTGGGGTCTCAGTGTCTTCTCCAAAGAGAGAAATAAATCCCCATCTCCCACTGCACACCCAGCCAACCAAGAGTGGAAAACTGAAAGCACAGACTCCTTCCCTTGCAGCTGTTCCTGTATTGATGTTGTTGTTCAGAAGGACCCTCTGCCATGTCTGTGCGGTTGATCTGGAGCTCTGAGCAGCCCTGACCCACACAGCCCCCTTCAACCCCATAAGCTCCCTGCCTGCCCTGCCGGGGGTCGCTCCTTCCCCCCACAGCTGCTGCCATGGGATCTCCCGGGCAGGCTGAGCGCTGACCATGGCAGGCGGCAGAGTCCCTGCCCAGCACAGCCCTGGGGTGCAGGGACCCTGCTCTGCAGGACAGCCCTGGGCACCCCTGGGTGCTCACCTGGCTTCACAGCTGTTCAACATGGCCTGACAAGAGCCCTGTCCTTACAGATCCCACAGGCTGTGCCTGTGCCAGTTTCAGGAGATGCCTCCAGGAGCTACAGCTGCACTGCCCTGCACCCAGAGACTTACCATGGCAAGGGCTGCAAAAGTTTCTCCTCCAGTGAGCTCTCAGTCATCCTCCCAGTCCTGACCACCTTTAATCTCTCTCTGCCTTGCTCGTCTCCTGAGATCCCCAGGCAGAGCCCTCAGCCCTGCTGCGTGTGCAGAGGAGCTGCTCCTGGGCAGAGCTGTCTCTCTGCAGCGCTGCCGCTGCCATGAGCTCCCTGTGTCCCAGGAGCCCAGCCCAGCTCAGCAGCACAGGAGCAGCCCAAGGCGCTTTAATGACCCCTCTGGTGGGTTTGGTGCTGAGTCCATGGACCTCAGACCCTGAGGAGAAGCTGAAGAAACTTCTCAGGAAGTCAAACTCAGATGCAAACTCCAAAGTTTCCTGTAATATTAATGGGTCCCACTGAGGGACACAACTGAAGAACTGACCCCAGATGTTGGTTAGAGCAGAAAACTGGAGGCAGTGATGACAGGTCAGGAAAAGTAATGTAAAGGTGTCTGTGATGCTCAGTAAACCTGGATGTGTTTCATTAACCAAAGGGCCAAGCCCTGACCCCCAACCCTGGGGAGTCAGATCCTGTCCCTCCCACTTTGCCCAGGGCCCTTCCTGGGACAGTGTGATGTGGGGCTGTGCAAGGCCAAGGGCAGGACTATGGTCCCACACCTGCCAGGTTCCTGTCTGGGGTCAAGGAGGGTTTTGGAGCTCATTGACAACATCTTCCTGACACGGGTGACTGAGGAGTCAGTGGGGTGAGGTGCCCTGTGGGACTTCACACTTACAAACCAGAAAGAGTTGGTCGGGATGGAACAGTCAGGGATGGGAAAGTGGAGCTGAGGCTCCTGGGAGATGAGAACAAGGCCAAGAGCAGGATTTCAGGAGAGCAAGCTTTGGCCTGCTGAGGGACCTGCTTGGGTCCTGTGGGATATGACCTTGGTGTCTGCAGAGCTTTTCTCTCACATCTCCTCCCTCCTCTCTCCCACCTGCTGTGGTGCAGCGTTTTTTACCCTTTCTCAAATACAATATCCCAGAGGTGCTGCCAGCATCACTGAGTGGCTCAGATTTGTCAAGGAGTGGGTCCATCTTGGAGCAGCTGAAATCAGCTCTGTCTGACATTGGTCAAACTCCTGTTGTCTTCTCTGAGAAGTGACAACTGTAGCACACCAACACTCACCCCCAGTTCCAAGACTTTGCTATGTAAGCCCAGTACAGGGTGACAACATGTTGTGTGCTACAAATCACTTGATCATGGAGAAGAAATGGATCTTCTGTCAGCAACTCGAGCAAATCACCAGTGAATGAGTACGTTCCTATGTGGAACTGTAATTGCCCTGACATTCACTGGTCAGGCAAAGCTGCAGCTGCCAACAGTCCAAAGGATCTTGGGCCAACTGCTTAACACGTCTGCCTGATGGGCCAACAAGTGTGATGCTCGTTTGGATCTGGAACTGGAAAACAAGGAAACCCTGGTGAGGGATGTGAACATCAGTGTCCACCTTGGCTGTTGTGAGCAGGACACAGAGGGGTCCCAGGCACCAGCGGGGAGGGAGGAAGGCCAGCAGCAGAGCACAGGCTGGTGGAATCCAGAAGAGAAGACTTTGACTTACTGGGGGATGGTGGGCAAAGTGGTGACATGGAAGTGGATCTGAAGGGTGAAGGAGCTCAGGAAATCTGATAATCCTTAAAGGACAGGCTGCTCCAAGCACAAGAATGATCTCTCCAAGTACCCATGAACCGAAGCATTTATCTCATGAGGCTGCTTGTCTGACCTGATGGAGCTGCAGGGCAAAAAGGCAGCACACAGGAGGTCGGAGCAGGGGAAGCTGCAAAGGAGGAATTTAGAAACCTTGTCCATGGATGTGGAGATGATGCCAAAGCTGCTCTGGACTTGATACCTGCACGGGAAGGGCAGCAAGATGAGCTGACAGAGCTTCACTTGCAGTAAGAGAATAGACAGGGTGAACGTGGGACTGCTGCTAAACTTCATAAGAGTAGAATCAGACGGGACTGAGGTTCTTCATGGCTTCGTTGCCTCCATCTTCACCAGCAAGGTCTCCTGGGCCTTTGTTCCTGAAGGCAGGAGTCTGGAGAACACCCAGCAGTGGATGGGGCTCAAGTGAGGGGTGACCTGAGCAAACTCAGACACCGTTACAGAACTGGAGATGGGTCACTTGACCAGCTCCCTGAACACAAGTATCGCTGTGCTGTGGCACCTGAGATTGCCAGGAACTCCCACCTCTTGGTCCAGAGGAGTGTGACTCCTCTTGAGGTGTCCTGGCCTGTCTCCTCACTCATATGGTGATTTAGTTACGCATTTTTCTGACAAATTCAGTCTCTACTAGGAGACACTCCACATCAATGTGAACTGGAGACTGCTGATTCCACCTGTTCTGGAAAGAGAGGGAAGGGCAAGCAGGGAAGGAAATAGAAGAAATTTGGCTCTATTGCTATTTATTTTAGAAATGGTCTCTGTTTGGCTACTCCTGAAGTCTCTCTAGTCATCCACACCAAACTTGCTGTCTTTAGGAAAATGATGCACAGAGCCTTGGCTTGTAAGAGCATTTTCGATGTTCATGAGCCCTCTGGTGCCATTATCCTGAACTGCAGATGCTGAAAGAATGAACAAACCTCTAATGAAGTGAAAGGCAGAAGCAAACCCCAGGTTTCTGAGGGTGTTTGGGACCCCATGAAGGGCCATCGCTGACACAGCTGTGAAGGAAACAACCAGTGCAGGTCCCTGTCCCTGGAGGCTGGTGAAGGAAAGACTTGGAGACACTGGTTAAAGGTGGTGAAGGGGATGTGGAGGTGGCTCTGATGCCATGTCAGCCCTTCATGTCTATCATCAGGATGACTGAGCCCTAACCCCAGGACCAGGCAAAGGAGACCCCTTCTCTCTTACATTTCTCAGGCTCTGCCTGTGGTCACTGGGAGGGTATTTGTGTTTTGGGGGTGCGTTTGGTGCCAATGCTGTTGCTTTAACCACAAGGCTCTGGTTTCTGAGGATTTGGCAATGCCTGTGAGGTCCTCAAAACTCATTCACCTTCTTTCAAACACCTGGCAATGGTCACAAATCACCTGAGCTGTCCCAGTCCCAAATTTGCTCAAATCCTCAATTTGGATCCATGCCCCAGCATTGAAATGCGCACGTTCCTTCTGCTGCTGCCCTAAAATAAAAAAGAAAAATCAGCTTATTCCACATTAGCATGACCAGCCCATGCTCTTCAGGTCCTCTTCTTGCCTTTAACGCAGTTTCTGCTACGCATAGACCACTGTCTTCCTGCACTCCCATGTGTCTCACAAACCTTTCACTCTTGTTGTTCTGTAATGGGCCAGCGCTCCAGGAGGTTGGTGCTTCCTCCAGGTTCATGGATGATTCCTGAGGACCATCCAAGTGTGGGCAGTGTAAGAGAGGAGCAGAGCAGGGTCAGCTCATGGGCCATGACTGAGCACAGCCACCCCAGCAGCAGCCATTCCCCATCTCCCAGGCACAGCCATGCCCACAGCATGCAAATGGCACTGCCATATATGAAGGAACCCTACCCCCAAAAATCCTCCTCCTATTCCCCCTCCACCCACAAACATCAGCCACATTCCACTTGTGGCTCAGACATGGTTGTGAGGATTTGCTGAAGTCATCAGCCATCACCCTTTTCTACCCCACATCCCCTGACCCTCTCCCACACCACACATGGCCAGTCACTGCTGCTCAGGGGCTCTCGCTCTTCAATAGAGGCCTCGAGCATGGTTCTTGGTTCTCCCTGGTGCTTGTTATAATCCTCCTTGCTCCCTCCAGAGCTCATGGTGAGATTTCTTGCTCATGACAGGCCCTTTGTAACCATCTCTTATGAAATGGCCATCTTTTTGTGATCATCTGTGCAGGTGTTACCACAGAAAAGCATCCAATATATAAAAATCTGATACCAAGTGAAATGCAATAAAACCTGGCTGAGCCAGGCCCGTAGCTGTATCTTTCCAGCAAGGAGTTTCTCCTGAGAAAGGGATTCAGCCTCTGTCATTCTCTGCAGAGGCACATGAGCAGTGTCCATGCACCTGGGGACACAAAGGGTGACTTTTGCCAGACCACACTTTATCAGAACCATTTAGATATATCCCTATGGATGACCCCATCAAACCTTAGAGTGCAGCAAAGATTGGAGCTGCAAGCTCTCTTCATCTGCCCTGTGTGACACATGTAAAATAAACTAACCCCATCAAAACGTTGCTTTTGATTCTCTTCACAACCTGAAGCACCATAAGGGTCAGAATTTGAGCCAGGATTCCCAATGAGGACTCACACGTCCTGCTCTTCAAGTTTAGGTGTTCACTGGAATCTCAGCAGACATGTCACGCTGATATCTGGGGTCAAGGAGCTGGTCAAGTGTCCCATCTCCATTTCTGTAACGGTGGCTTTTCAGCCTGGCTGATGTGCAGACTCTGTACGTGGATGCTGACATCTCTTGAACAACCTGCTCTGAAAGGACGAACAAGGTGGTGTGTTCCTTCTGCAAGGGTATTAGGACAGCAAAAAAGTCCCTCGGTTGGGGCAAATAAAAAAGGGATGCAAAAGATGTGGTCAGAACTGTTTACGATTACTTGTTAAAGCAGCCCTGCACCTCATGTGAATGATTCATGTGCTCAGGGAGAACCTGAGAGCTTTGTCTAAACTGAAAACATAAAGGAGAAGGAAGGACAGCATCATTCAGGCTCAAAGGGACCTCAGGTAGTGTCTTGACCAACCTCCTGCTCACAGCAGGGTCAGACCAGATTACTCAGGGCTTGATCCAAACACATCTTGGTCACTTTCTGGGACAAAGTGAGTGCGCACTCCTGGGAAACAGCTTCCAGTGCTTGACTATCCTCATGACTGGAAAGTTTCTCCCTTTCTACAGCACCTTTCCAAGCCCAAACATCCAGATTGTTTTTTACTCATCTACTTGCACACTGACACAGACCATAATATCCCACCTTGTACACAAGAATATTGTGGGGGATGATGCTGGATTCCTTGCTGACTTCCAGGTAACAGACCATCAATGTTCTCCCCACATCCACCACCCTGTCCTTTCCTCACTGAAAGCAAAGAGGATGGACAGACACAACCTGCCCTGGGTAAACCCCGTCACCTTCTCTTCCTGACACCCAGAAATGGGGTCCCAGTGGACATGCTCTGGGGCACAGCCCTTAGTTCCCCTGCTCACCCATTGGCCATTTTGAAAAGTGTACACACTGTGTGAGAGCTGCCAGTGGTCAGGGAGTCCCCCCAGTCTCCATGAGCTTTCCAAGATGGTGGAGAGTGGCCTCACTGTGACATCGTCTTGCTGTCCCAGCTCCTGGGATGCTGCCCCTGCTGTCCCATAGACTGGAAAGGATTGTGTTAGTTCCAGTGACCCTGACTTGATCCACATCCACTGCTGGTTGTTCTGCAGATTCCCGTCTCACGTCACAGAGGCCTGGGACACATGCCTGGTGAAGAGGGAGGACAAGAGGACACAGGGATTCTCACCTCTTTCCCTTATTAAATTCATCAGTAGCTACAAAGTGTCTTTGTTTCTCCTTTAACTGTTCCTGCAGTAGTAACAGCTCATTATGGGGCCCTTGAATTACCTTCCAGGTCTAGACTGAGTTCTGATCTGGACTGTTACACAGTATCACAGTATGTTTGGGATTGGAAGGGACCTTAAAAGATCATCTAGTCCAATCCCCCTGCTGGAGCAGGAACACCCTAGGTGAGGTCGCACAGGAACATGTCCAGGCGGGTTTTGAATGTCTCCAGAGAAGGAGACTCCACAACCTCCCTGGGCAGCCTGTTCCAGTGCTCTGTCACCCTTACTGAGAAGAAGTTTCTTCTCAAATTTAAGTGGAACCTCTTGTGTTCCAGCTTGATCCCATTACCCCTTGTCCTATCATTGTTTGCCACCGAGAAGAGCCTGGCTCCATCCTCATGGCACTCACCCTTTATATATTTATAAACATTAATAAGGTCCCCCCTTAGTCTCCTCTTCTCCAAACTGAAGAGACCCAGCTCCCTCAGCCTTTCTTCATAAGGGAGATGCTCCACTCCCTTAATCATCTTCGTTGCCCTGTTGCTGTGCTTGGAGCTGCTGTCCTTGCAGACCAGATGAACTCACTCCTGCCACCCTGCCTGGCAGTTTATTCCATCCGTGTCACAGCTCTGTCTGCAGCACTGACAGCTCCAGCTCCCCAGTCAGGTCGCTGGCTGAGGACATTGCCTCACATCTGGGCTGAAGCACCCCAGCTGTGGCACCAGCCCAGCTCTGACCTGCCACAAGAAACCTGGTACCAAGTGTCCAAGAGCCCATGTGTGCAAAGGCTTTGAATCAGAGCACAGACATGACATGGCCAGAGGTTGATGAATGTCTCTCTAGACATAGGAGTATAAAACGAGAGCAAAATGCCTGAACTCATTCAACTGAAGCTATTCCTCCCCTGGCTTGGAGGAATTAGATCCTTTGCTGTAATATTGCTGGTGTCCTGTCTAATGATGGGACAAGAAAAGTTGATTCTCATACTAATTCATTGTTTAATACAAAGAACACACTGATGTCTCTCTTCAGAGGAGAGAGAATAAACATCACTGATTACTTCAGGTTGTTTGAAAGGATGTGCTCCTGGAGCCCCAGGGACACCTGGAGGAGCCCAGAGGGGACAGAGAAAGGGACATCATGGGCTGCTCCTGTGCTGCTGAGCTGGGCTGGGCTCCTGGGACACAGGGAGCTCATGGCAGCGGCAGCACTGCAGAGAGACAGCTCTGCCCAGGAGCCGCTCCTCTGCACACGCAGCAGGGCTGAGGGCTCTGCCTGCAGCACCGAGGGCACAGGAGCCAGGCACAGAGAGGGGAAAGGCAATGTAGGGGGTTGGTTGCTGAGGGCTCACTGAGAGACAAATCTTCACAGTTCTAACACGGTAAGTCTCTGGCTGTAGGACAACGCAGCTGCATTTCCTGGAGGAATCTTCTAAAGATGATACATCCCACAATTTACAGGATCTGTCAGGTCTCTCTCACAGTATTTCTCATGTAGAGGACAAGAACATGGTCCAGACCAGCGCTTCCCTGCTGCACTGTCAGAGTGACAGGGCATGATGGCAGCTTCTGCTGAGGGTGATTGCAGGAGGAGCACCCAGGGGTGCCCAGGGCTGTCCTGCAGAGCAGGGTCCCTGCACCCCAGGGCTGTGCCGGGCAGGGACTCTGCCGCCTGCCAGGGTCAGCGCTCAGCCTGCCTGGGGAGATCCCATGGCAGCAGCTGTGGGTGGAAGGAGCAACCCCCAGCAGGGCAGGCAGGGAGCTTGTGGGGTTGAAGGGGGCTGTGTGGGTCAGGGCTGCTCAGAGCTCCAGATCAACCGCACAGACATGGCAGAGGATCCTTCTGAACAACAACATCAATACAGGAACAACTGCAAGGCAAGGAGTCTGTGTTTTAAGTTTTCCACTCTTGGTTGGCTGGGTGTGCAGTGGGAGATGGGGATTTATTTCTCTCTTTGGAGAAGACACTGAGACCCCAGTTCTCGTTAGGACTTGTCTGAGCTGCTCCTGAGCCCCTGCACACACAGAGCTGCCCCTTGGGCAGTGCCAGGAGGTGTGAGAAGGACAGAGCTGAGCACACAGCAGGTGGGACGGGGTCTGTGACACTGACAGGGAGCAGACCCAGGGACAGACACAGCTGCAGGCAGCAAAGACATGGGCAGGGAGAAGGAGCTCCTACCAGATATGCCAGGGATGGGATTCAGGACCCCCCCTGCAATCCCCTGCAGTGCAGACACGTTTCCCAGTGCAACCCCTGGTCTCCTCTCCTCCCCAGCAGACCCTCTGCCCCAAAGCCATGGGGTCCAGGTCACGAGTCTCCAGCTCAGCAGCTGGACCTCCAGGTGAAGGGTTCCTGGAACGGGGTACTCAAAAAAGCTGCTAAAAGTACTTGCTCTCCAATGTCATTATGTGAGTGGCAGCAGCACAGCCAGGTAAGGAGGAGGTTCCACAGCATGCCCGTCCACCTTTCTGTCCTTGCTTTATTTTCTGGTAGCACTGCAGTGTCCTTCCCTATTTCTCCACCTGTCCCTGCTGCTCTTGCTCTCTGGCGTTGGGGTGCGAGTGTCGGTCACTTCTTGTTCTGACGTCAACTCAAGGGGTCTTGCCCCAGAGGTGTGTTCATGGAAACCAGATGTCCAAGCTGCATTTTAAACTGTGATGAACAGTTTTTTCTCACTTGGTAGAAAGAGAGAATGAGCTGAAACATCCCTCCATCAGGGAGGGGGTTTCCCATGAGAAACAACATGATATTTTCCCCAGAGAAATCTCCCCTAACTTGTAACTGTCTTTTCCTCCTTGCACAGGTCCTCATGCCTACAGGCAGCAAATGTCCAACAGCAGCGCCATCACCCAGTTCCTCCTCCTGCCGTTCACAGACACACGGGAGCTGCAGCTCTTGCACTTCTGGCTCTTCCTGGGCATCTACCTGGCTGCCCTCCTGGGCAACGGCCTCATCATCACCACCATAGCCTGGGACCAGCACCTCCACACCCCCATGTACTTCTTCCTGCTCAACCTCTCCCTCCTAGACCTGGGCTCCGTCTCCACCACTGTCCCCAAATCCATGGCAAATTCTCTTTGGGACAACAGGGCAATTTCCTACTTGGGATGTTCTGCACAACTCTTCCTGTTTTTCTTTTTCATGTCAGCAGAATTTTTTCTTCTCACGGTCATGTCTTACGACCGCTACATTGCCATCTGCAAACCCCTGCACTATGGGACCCTCCTGGGCAGCAGAGCTTGTGTCCACATGGCAGCAGCTGCCTGGGCCACTGGGTTTCTCAATTCTCTGCTGCAAACAGCCAATACATTTTCACTGCCCCTGTGCAAGGGCAATGCCCTGGGCCAGTTCTTCTGTGAAATCCCCCAGATCCTCAAGCTCTCCTGCTCACACTCCTACCTCAGAGGTTTTTCTTTTATTGTGATTGGTGTCTGTTTAGCATTTGGGTGTTTTATTTTCATTCTTTTCTCCTATGTGCAGATCTTCAGGGCTGTGCTGAGGATCCCCTCTGAGCAGGGACGGCACAAAGCCTTTTCCACCTGCCTCCCTCACCTGGCCGTGGTCTCCCTCTATATCAGCACTGGCATGTTTACAT
This sequence comes from Streptopelia turtur, assembly GCA_901699155.2. Taxonomy (NCBI): domain Eukaryota; kingdom Metazoa; phylum Chordata; class Aves; order Columbiformes; family Columbidae; genus Streptopelia; species Streptopelia turtur. Next base: position 27,703 of record CABFKC020000169.1, on the reverse strand, counting down.
ACCTAAAACCACCCTCCATCTCTTCCCCATCCCTGGACCTGATGGTGTCTGTTCTGTACTCAGTGGTGCCTCCAACACTGAACCCCCTCATCTATAGCATGAGGAACCAGGAGCTCAAGGATGCCCTGAGGACACTAATGGCTGGATTCTTGTCAAAGGCATTAAAATTCCCATATTCTGCGTATCACTCGTGACATGACTCATGACAGGTCCAACCTGTCTTTTTGTATTTTGTATTTGTGGATGATTGGAGTTTGGGGAAGGCTCATTTGGTTTTGATTTTTTAACTATAATAATATTGCCCACAAATAAATGTTATTGTTTGGCCCACTTTTAATTCTCTCTACACCTTTATACTTCAAGTCAAAGACCTTGTAAATGAGAAGTTGTGCTCGCTGTGGATTTAAACAAAAGAAACCACCCTGCAGTGAACTATTTGTCTGAGATCTTTCCTCTGCAACTTTTGTGAAGCTCAGCACAAGGTGTCTGTGTGCAAAGATGGAGGAAACAGCCCCAGGATAGCAGCTCTACCAGGCAGCACCAGACTCGTTCCTTACAGAGTCATTCTCTTTCCGCTCCCACACTCTCCTTTTCATCCCTTGTGTTGGTGCAAGGCCTGAGTGCTCTGGTAGCTTGGTCACCATCCTGCTGTGTGTCAGTCCTGTGAGCAGGACAGACAATGGGCACTGATGTGACAGAGCTGGCCTCAGAACAGCATCTCCATCAGCAAGGGCATCTCCTTAGCACAGTGCCTGAAGGGTTAGATCTTCTTCCAGTGTTGTTTTAAAGAACATGCCTAAGGAATAGACTCACAAGTTGCTCATTGTTTTGCTTGTTTCTCTGTGGGCTCAGTGTGATGAGATCATGTTCCCAGTGTGGCTTTCGAGGGACTTTGGGCTGGTTGTTTAGGTGTTGCTTGTTGGTGACCAGCACCCACACAGATGGTGAGTAAGTCAGGGTCCCTCTGAGCATCCTCCATGGCCACCCAAGAGCTTGTGTGGGACGTGGTCAGTGGCAGTGACCACCGCCAGCTGGGGCTGCCTCCCAGCCTGACCAGCATGGCCCCGCAGAGTCAGCACAGCCCACTTGGTCTACAGAGCAAAACCCCCAGCTCGGGGCTGTGGGAAGCATAGGGAGAGGGTGCAGGAATGGCAGCCAGGCCAGTGCAGGTGTGCTCTCCTTGGGCAAAGGCTCTGTGGGGAGATGAGACATCCCAGGAGAAGAGCAGGGCACTGTTTGTGTGCAGACATGGAAAAAGATACCCTTTGCCTGTGGGTGACAACTTGGGTCAGGCTGCCCTGGGGCAGCAGGAGCTGCCTGAAGAGCCCCAGGGCCAGGACTTGGTGTTGTCCTGGGCAGCGGGGCTGGCACAGGGAGCTGAAGGATTCCTGGTATTGGGACATCCTGAGTGTAGAAGCCAGAGAGACACTGTCACTGACCCCCGCTTCCTCCATTTCATTGTACAGGGCCTGCCCAAGTGGAGCTTCTCTGCTGGGCTCGGCTGGAAAGTGCCCCAGAGAGGGAAACACCAGTGAAAACTGAAGTGTGCGAGCGTGCAGGGTGTGGGCACCAAACTGGGAGGAAGGGCTGACACACCAGAACGCTGTGGTGTCATCCAGTGAGACCTGGACAGGTTGGAGGACTGAACAGAGGAGAACCTGAGGAAGTTCTACAAAGGCAAGTGCAGGATCCTTCCCGTGGGGAGGAATAACCCCAGGCACCACTACAGGTTAGGGGCAGAGCTGCTGGAAAGCAACTCTGCAGAGAAGGACTTGGGAGTTCTGGTTGATAACAGGTTGACCATGAGTGAACAATGTGCCCTTGTGACCAAGAAGACCAATGGTACCTGGGGTCCATTGCAAAGAATGTGACCAGCAGGTCAAGGGAGGTTAAGCCTCCCCCTCTACTCTGCCCTGATGAGGCTGCATTTGTAGTTACTGGGTCCAGTTCTGGGCTCCCCAGTTTAAGAAGGACAAGGTATTACTGGAGAAAGTCCAGTAATGGGCTACAAAGATGACGAGGGGTCTGGAGCATCTTTCTGATGAGGAGAGCCTGAGAGAGGGGGTTTGTTCAGCTGGAGAAGAGAAGTTGAGGGGGGATCTTATCAATGTTTATAAATATCTCAAGGGTGGGTGCCAAGAGGAAGGACCAGACTCCTTTCAGTGGTGCCCAATGATAGGATGAGGGGCAACGGGCACAGGCTGAAGAACAGGAGGTTCCATCTGTATAATGAGGATAAACTTCTTTACTTGGAGGGTGACAGAGCCCTGAAACAGGCTGCCCAGAGCAGGTGTGGAGTCTCCTTCTCTGGAGACATTCAAACCCACCTGGACATGATCCTGTGCGATCTACTCTGGGTGAACCTGCTTTAGCAGGTGAGTTGGACTGGATGATCTCCAGAGGTCTCTTCAACCCAAACAAGTCTGTGATTCTGTGATTCTGTGGGGCACACAGCAGTGATCTCGCATGGCCAGGCCTGCTGGGAGAGACATGAAAGATCAGGAGAGCAGGGTCTGGCCTGTGCCCATGTTCCTCGACACGCTGTGGCAGCTGTCCCACGGCATTCGTCACAGATCAGCCCATTGCAACCACCATTTTTATTATTGTCCTCTCACCACACCTGAGAGAGGCTGTTTGTCCCTCCATGGAAGGACTCTGAATGACTAGGTCAGAAGCCTGAGTGTGCACAGAGGGCAGATGGGAGCATGCACAGTGTTTGTGGGGGGAAATGAGCCCAAAATAGCACAAATGCCTCAGCTATCGCTGTGGAGGACATGGAGGCCTGTGGGATGGTATATCAAGGTCACTTCATGTTGAGAGTAACTTCCCCAAGAAACCACCTGAATGCAGCACTGGGATGTGCTTCCTTGAACCGAGGTCAGTGTGACCTCCCTGGAGACGTGATACAGCTCCACCACGCAGACCCAGCTGCTGCCCAGCTTTGTGAATGATGACGGCACCATCTCTGCTTGCACCACTATCACTACTATTTCCTGCAACTCTTGCACGTACTGAGTGCTGAGGTGTTGTGTTGTTGGTTTCTTTGTTTTCTGGTGGCCACATCCTCCAAACGGTGTTGTCCCTAAGCCACCCACTTCATTTTGCAAGTGTCACAGGCTGGACAGTCTGTCTCCAGAAGGCAGCTGCACCTTGGTTATGGGGATTTCTATCCCCTACAGTCATCACTTCATTCTTGCCACAGATATAGTTTTGTGTTTGTATTTTAGAGCCATTTGTTCCCTTCCTGTTCACATGGGCATCCCATGAATGCATCACAGCTCTCTACCCCAGTGTAGACAGGCACAAGGCCTTCTCCACCTGGAACTCTCACCTCACCTGTGCCACTGGTTTCTACAGCAGCCTCATCCTGGACTGTGGGATGCCCAGAACAGCCCTCGCAAGACAGTTTGACAAAGCCTTTTTTCTACTCCATCCCCACATCCCTGCTCAATGCCCTCATGTACAGCTTAAGGACCAGAAAAGTTGGGTGCAAGTGGGGCATTGAGAAAAATGGTCAGGAAAGCTTTGAGGTGCACAGAGAGCCCATCAACACGTTGGCAAGCTGCTCTATCTGAACAGGCCCAGAAGAACAGCACAGTGTTTGCTGTGTCCCAGAAACTCGCCTGGAAGGTTGGGATATGGAGAAAAGGTTTGGTCTGGAAGGGACAGACAGGGGCTGGTGGAACTGGCTGGTGTGACCGTGAGACGTCTCCCAAACACCTCAGAAAAGTCCTGGCTCTCAGGGAGGCTGCACGGTCCTCTGAGAAAGAAAATAGCAAAAATGACTTATCATGGAATCATAGAATAATTGTGGTTGGAAGAGACCTTTAAGATCATCGAGTCCAACCATAACCCAAATCTGGAACTAAACAATGTCCCTAAGAGCCTCATCTATCTGTGTTTTAAACACCTTCAGTGATGGAGACTCCACAACCTCACTGGGCAGTCTGCTCAATTGCTTCAAAACCCTTTCCCTGAAGATTTTTTTCCTCATATCCAATCTAAACCTTCTCGTGTGCAACTTGACGCCGTTTCCTCTTGTCCTATCACGTGTTACCTGGGAGAAGAGACCAACACCCTCCATGATAAAACCTCCTTTCAGGCAGCTGTAGAGAGTAATAAGGTCTCTCCTCAGCCTCCTGTTCTCCAGGCTGAACAGCCCCAGCTCCCTCAACCGCTCCTCGTCAGACTGGTGCTCCAGACCCTTCACCAGCGTTGTCACCCTCCTCTGAACTCTCTCCAGCACCTCAATGTCTTCCTTGCCATGAGGGGCCTAAAACTGACCCCAGAGTTCAAGGTGCAGCCTCACCAGTGCCCAGTACAAAGGGATGATCACTTCTCTAGTGCTGTTAAAGCTCTGATTGAATCAAGGCTTGAACACCTTGGTGAGATCCAGTTGGTGACGGGTTGGACTGCAGACTCCTGAGGTCCCTTCAACCTCAGTTCTCTCATGATCCCATTGTGATGTTGGGCTCTGTTTCAGACTGGAGCAGAGCAGGTGATTATGGGGCAGGATCCACCTGTGCTGTGGGTGACCATCTAAACCAACATCTCAGCCCGTGACCCAGCCAACACCTCAGTGTGACTCGCTCTGGGCAAGGTGTGAGGAGTCCTGGGCAGGGAAGGTTCAGAGGGCATGGGGCGCTGTGCAAGACACAACATGATCTTGGCTTCACGCCTGCAGGCCCATCAGATGTCAGTTGATGTTAATGAATATTAAAATGAGAAGAACTGAAGACAAAGATCCAAAGCAAAGGATGGTGTCAACTTTCTTTCTTTCTTTCTTTCTTTCTTTCTTTCTTTCTTTCTTTCTTTCTTTCTTTCTTTCTTTCTTTCTTTCTTTCTTTCTTTCCCTTCCTTCCTTCGTTCCTTCCTTGTATGTATTTATGTATTTATCTATTTACGTATGTATTTATGTAATTATTTAAGTAGTTATGCTTTTATGTATTTATGTATTTATTTACTTAATTCCTTACTTATTTACATACTTATTTACTTACTTATTTACGTATTCATTTACGTATTTATTTATTTATTTACAAGGCTATGTAGGGGAGTCTCGTCTCTTTGAAAAGGAAAGAGTTCTCCAGAACTGGGCATGGATTTAGGACACAAATGTCTTCAGCTCCAGGGACACAAACACCTGGTGCCAGTGTAGATGCCCCCGGAACCCCTGCCCAGGCTCCACCTGCACTGCAAGGTGCTCTGGTCTCCCCAGGTCCTGTGTGATAGATGCCAATCCCAGGCCAGCACCTCAGCTACACTGGGGCCCTAAAATGGCCCTGGCTGTTTATGGTGAGACAGCTGATGACTGATGTACTAAGGGTAGGAGAAGAAATATTGGTCTTCCCCTGTACTTCTATTACCAACACTCTATGATTTCATCTCCCTCGTCATTCAGGAGTTCCCACCTCTCCTGATTAAATGTCCCTGTCCAAGGACAACTTTCCAGCACTGTCTGGACGTTTGCCCTTCCCAGTGCTCTCAGGTTTCTCCTCCACTTGCTCTTTGGTCATTCAGTGGCCTCTCAACTGTCTGGTTTCTGCTTTGAGCTTCAGGGAGTTACAAACTTGCCCCATTCTTCACAGCTCTAATTAACATGGAAGTCAATACGTTAATTGTGTTTTTTTCTATCCTCTCCTGTCTCTCTGTCTAAACCAGTTCTTGTGTGGGTGTCCCTTGTGGGTGCTGGACCTCATCAGATCCAGCTTACACACACAGCTGAGGAAAGTGTTTTGCTGTTTATTGAACTGTGCAGTGTTTGCACAGGAGAGCAGGTGGAGCTGGTGCACAGGAGCTGCAGCATCTCCTGCAGAGCTCTGTGGAGAAGTCTGATGGAGGAAAAGTGATGCAGTCTCTGGTGGCCAATGAGGGAAGCGGCAGACTGGGGGTGGGGGTGAGGAGCCAGGTTGTCCATACAGTGTCCAGCCTCAAGGGACTGTTCTCCTGCCTGTCCAGATGTCTCCAGGAGACCCTCGGGATCAGTGTCCAGTGTAGAATGCTGCTGACACTTCTTCTATACACTGGAAAATGAAAGAAAACACCCTGGAAAGAAAAACCCTCATTTATGAAATCTTCTTTGAAATCTTCATCAAGTGTCCCATTGAAACCTCTCCAGTTAGTTCTACAAGTCTTGAAGGTTTGAAGAAAATTAGGGAAAGAAACATCTCTCGTTAGGGCTTTCTGTGTTTTAATGAGCCCCGTGGCGTATTTGGTGCTGAGTCCATGAACCTCAGATACCAAGGACAGACTGAAGAGTCTGCTCAAGAGTCCAAGCCAGAAGCAAACTCCAAAGTACCTTGAAGCATTAATGGCCCCACTGAGGGCTGTTACTGACAAAGCCTCCCCAGGGACTCGTTAGAGCAGATAATTAGAGGCTGTGATTGCATCAGGCAAAGGCAAAGTGCAGCAGCTCTGATGCTGAGAAAGCCTTTGGTTTGTCTGATGAAGGACAATGGCCAAGCCTTGAGCCCCTGCCCTGGGAAGAGAGATCTTGTCCCTCTCGTGTGGCTCAGGGCTCTTCCTGGGGCTGTGGGGAGTGCGATGCCCAGTGCAGGACAATGGTGTGACACTCCCTGGGGGTGCAAGGAGGCAATGGGTGCCATGGCCATGACAACCATGTGTCTCCCCTTAGGCATCGCTGGCAGGGACATCAGCCATAGCCAAGGGGACAAAGACCTTGGCTCTTTCAGGGACATCCAGCCTTGCCAGTGCCCTTGGCCACGTCCACCATGGTACATCCTGCACTGTCCCAGAACTCTGGCTGTTTCCCCAGAGGCTGCAGACACCCCATGTGCTTTCCCACCTTGTTCTCACCCAGGTGTGTCCCCACCTGTGCTGCTGTCTCTCCATCCTCACCAGCTGTTCCTTGAAACACAAAGTCATGGCTGATCCAGAGTCCTTCTGAATGACCACAGCACTGTGCTCAGAATGACATTTCTTTATCCTGAGCTCCACTCTGGACCTCCAGACCTGCAGTTTCTGATGGTTTTCCTTTCCCATGCTGTTTCCCAACAGCAACAAAAAAATTAAATATTGACACCATCTTGGAAAGTGATTTTCAAGATTTCTGAAGCTACTACTGCCCTTTCTTGTCATGGTGTTACCACAACCACCAACCAAGACCATGAGAGCTGCTCACATCCTGCTCCCAGTCCCCAGGTGGGATAAGGGAGAGAAGTGAATGGGAAGGGAGAAACTTGTGGGATTAGACAAAAAATTAATAAGACAATAAAAATAATACACTACTACTACTAATATACTTATACTAAGATATACATAAAGTAATATATATGACACTCAGTGCAATCCCCCACATAAGTCCAGTTGTGCTGAACAGGCAGCCCAAAAGAAGAGAGCACCCTGGTCCTGAGCAGCTGATCCAGCAAGAGAAAGTACAAGTGCAAAAGGCAGAGAGGCCCAAGGGCCAACTGAAAAACAGCAAAACATCGTAAAACTGAACTAACACTGAATTCCCAATAGAATGGAACTTCCGAACAGAGCTAAGCAAAGCAGCCGGAAAACCAAAACTAGCGGGCTGGAAAATCATCTCCAGCTTTATACTGAGCATGACGCTAATGGTAGAGAATAGCTCATTGATTGACCTGGATGTCAATCAAGGTGCTTTCCTGTCTGTGCCCCCTCCTACCAATTTGCACCTGCAGCTGCACTCCAGAGAAGTCCTTGGTTTCACTGACAATAGTCCAGGTAAATTAAATAGAAATAGATAAATTAAATTAAGAAAATACACTCAGTGCTATCCCTCATGTAACTCCCGTCACACGGAGCAGCCAGTCCTGCAGAAGGGAGCGCCTTGGTCCTGAACAGCCCATCCCAGCGAGAGAGAGCAAAAGGGCAACAGGCTAAAAGGCCCAAAGGCCAACGGCAAAATGGCAGAACAGCAAAAGGCCGAACTGACATCGAACTCCTGACAGAATGAAACTTCTGAATGGAACTGACCAAACCAGCTGGAAAACCCAAAGTAACGGATGTAACAAGCCCTAAAAGTGGCTCCAGCTTTAGACTGAGCATGGCGCTAATCATAGGGAATATTTCCCTGATCAGCCTGCATGTCAGTCCAGGTGCTGTCCTGTCTGTGTCCCCTCCTGCCAATCTGCATCCACAGCTGGATGGCAGAAGAAGTCCTTGGTTTCCCTGACAACAGCTGAGATCTCAGTGAGTTCTGACATTCCTTTCATACCAAATCGCAAACACTGTAAAGCTGTTAAAAAAAATTTACCTCTATCCCAGGGAAGAAACTGCGTTACCTCATTATTCTCATAGTAAATCTGAACAAAAGACTGTACTGGCTGTGAAGGAGAGAGGTTCAAAATGCGTGAAGAAAATCAACTCAATTTCAGTAAAAACAGCACGTTTCCTCAGCCTCCCCTTCACCAGGCTAAAGAAGTTTGGGTCTCTCAACATCTCCACACATGACCCAGACTTTCTCTGGCCACATGGCAGTTCCTCCCGTTCCTCCAGAATGGGGAACCTCACACTGGGACACACGGCTCTAGATGTGACCACACCAGTGCTGAGTCAAGATGGACGACAACTGCCCTTGTCTGGGTGGCCACACTCCTCCCAGTGCAGCCCAATGTGCTCATGGGCGTGTTCCTGTTTAGCACCACCGAGAAGTGGCTGAACATCCAGGCTCAGATGGTTGTGACCAGTGGCACAAAGCCCAGCAGGATGCACCATGAGGAGAACTCAAGGACACCATATCCCCACCCAGCATCTCCTCCCCTCTTGGGTCCCTGGAACCACCTCAGTGTCAAGGGGGAGAGCACTGCCTGTATGGGTGGAGGAGATGGGGTCTGGAATGAGGGTCCTGAGGCAGTTTCTCCTGGTTGTTCATGAAGCAACCAGCTGAGCTGGATATTTGGAGAGAGGAACTCTTCCTAAAGGCCTCCAATGGGCATGGGGATGGTCTACAGTTTCCTACATGCTACCTTTTCTGGTGGAGATCACAGAGGCTGCCAGCCCTTTAGAGGACCCAGGACAGGCCTTGCCCTTCCTCTGGTCACAACTGGACCCCAGTTCTCCAGATTGGCCCCAGCTCAGGAGCCTTGTCTAGGGGTGACTTCTCGGGTAAGGTTGACAAGAGGGGTGCATAAGTTTGTCTTAAGGACATGTGATGAGCACCAGGACTGAAGTACCAGAGCAAAATGGATGTGTCTTCTGGGTGAATACTTTCTGCAGTGCAAGTCCGGACACAGGGTCCCAGACTTGCTTTCCATGCCACCCTTCACGAGGGATGATGCACTAAGAGATGGCAAGTGGGGGACACCAATCCTTCTCCAGCTACTTCCCAGGCTTGGTGAAGCACCAGGACAGCAAGGACTTCTGGCCCTGCACCCTAAACTCTGGGTGTTATCTTGGGGCAGCTGAACACCAGCATTTTTCTCTCCAAGGCAATTTCCAGCCCAGGTCAGCTCCTGTCTCATCTCCCCCATCCCTCCTCTGATCTGCTCTGGTGCTCCTGGCCCCATCCTGAGCTCCCCACAGGGCCCCAACCTGGCACTGATGCTCTGCAGAGCAGGTTGGCTGCAGGACCATGGGGAGACTGCACACTGGTTGTACTGCTCAGTGAGGGACACAGATGCAACTGCATGGGCTGCACTGTCACTGAGCTCTTTCCTGGGGTCTAAAGCTCTGGAATGGGTCCAGAGCATTTCTTGGGACTCACTGGGTTTTCCGCTCATTTCGGTTCAGCAATGCCTTCCTTGTCCTTCAGGTTCCCGGAAACTGGTGCAGGAAGACGCTGCCTATCCCCTTCACAGGGACAGAGGTAGGCTGACCAGCCCTGAATTCTTCAAATCCTCCTTCAGGCCCTTCTTGAATATGGGCTTGACATCTTCCTTCCCTAAGGACCTCAGAACTTCTCTGATTCTGCTGTCACTTTTGAAAGCACAATCCAGAATCACGGGCAAGGGTGATGTAGCAGACAGGAGCACTTGCAATGAGCCGTCCCAGCAGCTGAGATGAATGTCACTGAGCCACTGGGGTTGTTCCTGGAGTCACACACAGAAATGCCAGCGTTCCACCAGGCACCCATGTCTGAGTTGGTCTGAGATCTCATGCATGCTCAGAGACAGAGTCTGTCCCTTTTACACATAGAGGCCATAGTCTCAGTTTCTCTCTGGCCTCCAGTTGCCACTCCAAAGGGATGGGAGACACCTCAGCCCTGTGGTGTGTCACCTGCTCTGCACCCATCTGAGATGTCCCACCTCATGAGGAATGGACACGGGGACCTCAGTTCAAGGAAGAAGATCCCAGTGGGTGGTTTCCCGTGGGCTGTTACTCCCAACGTGAAGTGACCTTGAGACACTGTCTGTCCCACAGGCCTTCATGGAAACCCCAGGAACAGCTGGTGTCAATAGTGTTCACCCAGGTTCATCTCACCTCACATCCCTGATGTGCGTGCTCACATCTCATCTGAACAATGCAGACATGAATTTCTGACCTGCTCATTCCGTGTCCCTCCATGGAGGGAAGAGAAACAACCTCTGTGGGTGAGAGGCCAGTGCTGGAAATGGTGGTTGTGAGGGGCCAGTCCAGGTGATTGACCTGGGGCTCCTTCTATGGGGTGTCCAGTGCACAGGGGCACAGCCCAGCCCCTGCTCTGCTGGTCCTGCAGGTCTCTGGCAGGAGCCTGGCTGTGAGAGGACACTGCTGTGTGCCAGCCCTGCACACACACACTGCTCAGCTGCACACTGATGTTTCATCTGTGGCCACTTCTGTAGGAATAAGCTGGAGAGAAACTTTGCAAGAAGATATAAACCATCATGTACTGCCCAAAGAAGATCAATTTTCCTTGTGCAAGTACTGTTACTGAGGCCAGCTCTGTGACACAAGCACCCATTGCCTGTCCCTGCCTGCGCCCACAGCACTGACACACAGCAGGACGGTGACCAAGCTGCCAGAGCACTCAGGCCTTGCACCAACACCAGGGATGAGAAGGAGAGTGTGGAGTGGAACCAGAACAGCTCTGGAAGAACAAGCGCTGCTGCTCCCTTCCAGCTCTTTTCCCCTCCTCCCATGCACACAGAACTGTCCCTGCAGCTCCAAACCAGCCTTCATAAAAGGATCCCATGAAAATGAGTCACTACAGGGCTCTTTATTTTGTTTAAATACACAAAGAGCATAGCCAGTGATTATAAAAGAAAAGCAGAAAAGCAATTTGAAAGGGGATGGCAGCATTATCACAATTTAAAAAACACCACCAAGAAACTATAGAGATGACAGGCTGGGCCTATAATTAGTTTCATTAAAAGTCCAATATAGAAGCAGATGGGCAGCTTGTTGCTTCATAACAGACTAAGATCAGACTTTCCACAGGGCAGCTGGTTGTTGTTTTTTTTTTTTTCTTTTCTGCAGATATTCTATATTCAAAAACGTGTCCAGGGGAAAGACTCATTGGATCATAGAGTCAGTCAGGTTTAAAGAGAGCCCTGAACATCTTGCTTCGCTCTCCTTCCCAAAGAGGGGTGACCAGGTGAGGTTGTTCAAGGTTCCACTCAGCTTTGTATCATCTCTATCACAGCACAGAAGGGAGAATAAAGACCTTCAGCAGTTTTGGCCCAAAAGCTGGTCACTGAGGGATGACACACTAACTGCACAGAGGACACTGCATCACAGATGATATTTGGGCTTGATGTTTCAGTGAACTTCCCACCAAGCATCCACTTCTTCAGCCCAAACAGCATCAATCTGTCTATAAGGACACCACGGGAGACCATGTCCAAGGCCTGGCACAATTTCATACACACAACATGCCTGTCTTTCCCCTGCCCATTGTGGTTCACAAGTCTCTTTCTTGTCCTCCAAGTGCCTGCAGATGGCTGCAGGAGGACTTGTCCCATCACCTTCCCAGGGACAGACACAAGCTGAGCAGCCTGTGATTCTCCCCATTCTCCTTCCTGCATTTCTTGAAGATGGGTTTGACGGATGCCAGGACCTCCTCGATTGCACTGTCATTTTGAAAACACAATCCAGAATCACAGGGCAACTGAGGTGAATCTCACTGGGTCAGTGGGGTTTGTTCCCAGAGTCACACACACAAATGTCAGGGTTGTGCCAGGTGTCCATAAGTGAGTTGGATTTGTGGACTTTCATCTGAGGCAGAATCATAGAATCATAGAATACTCTGATAGGAAGAGAGCCTTGGGATCACTGAGTCCAATCATAGCCCAGCTCTCGCACTAAACCATGTCCCTGAGAACCTTGTCTAAGCTCCTTTTAAACCCCTCCAGGGGCGGTGACTCCCCCACTGCACTGAGCTGCTTTTTCCAATGCCTGACAACCCTTTCCAGGAAATTTTTTTTTCCTAATATCCAATCTAAACCTCCCCGGTGCAATTTGGGGCCATTTCCTCCTGTCCTATCACTTGTTACTTGGGAGAAGAGACCAACACCCTCCATGTTCAACCTCCTCTCAGGCAGTTGTAGACAGCGACAAGGCTTCCCTCAGCCTCCCGTTCTCCAGGCTGAACAGCCCCAGCTCCCTCAACCACTCCTCATCACACTTGTGCTCCGGACACTCAGCAGCTTTGTCACCTCCTTTGCACTCTCTCTAGTACCTCAATGTCCTTCTTGAGATGAGGGGCCCCAAACTGAACACAGGATTCAAGGTGCGGCCTCACCAGTGCTGAGAGCAGTGGCACAATCACTTCTCTAGTCCTGCTGGCCACACCATTCCTGATACAAGCCAGGATGCTGTTGGTCTTTTTGGCCACCTGGAAACATTCTGGCTCATATTCAGCCAGCTATCGATCAACACCCGCACATCCCTTTCCACCAGGCAGCTTTACAGCCACTCCTCCCTGAGCCTCTAGCGCTGCCTGGGGTTGTTGTGACCCAAGTGTAGGACCCAGCACTTGGCTTTGTTAAGCCTCAGACAACTGGCCTCAGCCCCATGATCCAGCATGTCCAGATCCCTAAGTATGGCCATCCTCATGTCCCACGTCATGAGGAATGGACATGGGGACCTCAGTTCAAGGCAGCACATCCTAGTGCTGCACTCAGGCCTTCATGGAACCTGCAGGAATAGCTGATGGTGTTTGTACTGAGTTGGGTTCATCTTATGTACATGAAATGCATGCTCATATCTCATCCATACAGTGGAAACATTGGCTTCTGACTTACTCATTCAGTGTCCTTGTGTTGAGGGATGAACAACCTCTCTCAGCTGGGGTGAAGGGCCAGTGCAGGAAAAGGTGGTTATGAGGGGCTGGTCTGTGGTGACTGTGCTGGACCAGTTTCCCCAGGTTGTCCCATGAACATGGGCACACACCAGCCCCTGCTCTGCTGGTGCGTCAGGGTTCTCCCAGGAGGCCTGGCTGGGAGAGGACACTGCTGTGTGCCAGCCCTGCACACTCACACACTTCAACTGTTCACTGGTATTTTCTTCTCTGGCGCATTTGCCAGTTCAGCCCTCCCACCCCCTCCTGAATTGTGCCACCCCCCTGCCCTCTCCCCAGCCGAGCCCGGCAGAGCAGCCACACTGGAACTGGAACTGGTCTCACAGCAGTGGGGACCAGTGAGAATGAAGGACAGTGAGAATGTTCATCCAGCCGGCAAGCTGAGAGGATCTCCAGAAAAGGCAGCTTGCAGACCCAGGTCCAGACTGGCTCCCCAGGACAGCATGAGGCATTTGGCCTAGGGGATCCTGAGGAAGGTCCTGCAGCCACAGTGCCAAGGCCACCTGTCCCAAGCTGCCACCTGCAGCAAAGGGTTTCTCTTTCCATGTCTTTCCTTTAACACATACAGTGCCCCACTCTTCTCCTGGAACATCTCGTCTCCCCACAGAGCCCTTTCCCAAGAGAGCTGATCTGTGCTGACCTGGCCAGGTGTTTCTGCCCCCGTTCCCACGATCCATACAGCTCCTAGCTGGCGGAGCTGCTCTGCAGAGCAAGTGGGCTGTGGTGCCCAGGGCCATGGGGTGAGTCCGCAGGCTCATGCTGGTCAGGGTGGGAGGAAGACCCAGCTCAGGGTGGCTCCTGCTCACTCCCCCTCAGCACACAGACATGGCTCCTGCAGCCCCAGAGATCCAAGAGAGAGGATTCTGGGCAAACAAGTCAGTGCGGGGTCCTTTATTTCATTTATACACACAGAGAGTACAGCTCCTTATTTACACAAAGACTATGGGACACACCAGACAGGTAGATATGGACACAGCCATAAGAAGACATAATTTTGCTTGTGGATAGCATTAATACAAGCAAGAAAAATAAACACCGAAGAGAAAAAAACAAACAAACAAAAAAGCCACACAAAAGCTACAGAACTCAGGTTGAACTAGTAATGCGTTATGTTACAAGTGACATGCAGAAGCAGGAGCATTACAGCTTTTGAAAAGCGAACAGTCATCACTTTCCTTATAGACTCCTTGAGTTCCCTGTTCCTCATGATGCAGATGAGGGGGTTCACTGCTGCTCCAAGGCAGACCACTGAAAGTCCTTCACCATCTCCACGAACACTGGGCACCCACAGATGGACACTCAAACCACCACCATGACGTAACATGGTGCCCCATGTCCTCCCCTGAGCCATGTCGAGGGTTAAGATTGCGGGGTGACAATAAAACCCTGGCAGATGTATTGTTAACCTCCTCTCCCCCCCACTTCCACCATTTTTGCCCCTCCCTCTCCCCCCTTCCCACTCAGGACAGGCGATCGGGAGGGAAAGAAGGACAGAGAGAAGAGAGTTGGAAAAATTAAAGATGTTTTACTAATGCTACTAATAGGAATAGAGAAAATAATACAAAATATACAAAACCAATCTTGAAAGTCTCAGCAACTGCAGAGCCGACACCCAAAGTCCTGGATTAGACTCTGCAACCAAGCGGAGCTGTGTTCAGTCTCTCACTAGGCCTCAGTTCACAGGGATGAGTAGCAAGGTCCTCTGCTAATGTCAGCCATAAGGAAAAAAGGGAAAAAGGAACGAGATCCTCGTGATCTCCCACTTTTATATGAAGTATTCACGTGAATGGAATGTTATACACAGTTGGTCAGTTTCTTGGTCACTTGTTTCTTGTCGCCCCTCTCGCGAGATGTCCATCCATACTTATCAATATGTTTGCATTCCATTGCTAGGTTTACCAAAACATGTGTCTGGTTCTCCAGGAAAGTGCAGTTAATATGAAGGCTTTAGCTGACAGGCAAAATTCACTGAAAGAGAAACTTGTTTTTAACAAAACCAGGACATTCCACCCCTTATAATATGCCATTCACTGAATACTTAAACCTTATCAATACAATCTATCAACACAATCTAATTAATCACTACTACTATATATATATATACATATATACACAGGAGTAATTAATCAGTGGACCATCCTTTAAAAAGTTCATTAAGTTCATTTTGTCACAACAGTCTCCCAGGGCAGGAAAAAAAAATGGTACAAGTGCATCTCATGACCACTGTTTGTGGGTTAAAGACATCAACTTTGAGGAATTTGTTAGGCGCCACTCGAAGAAGCTAGCTCTGGTTTCAGGATCAAGGGGCAGGCTGGCAGGGGTGACACTGTTGTGGGCGTCTGTTACAGGCCACCAGATCAGGCTGAGGAAGTTGATGAGGCCTTCTATGGGCAGCTGAGAGTGGCCTCACAGTCACAGGCCATGGTTGTTGTAGGCGATTTTAACTTCCCTGATGTTTGCTGGAAGGACCATTCAGCCAGCCAGCCACAGTCCAGGAGGTTCCTCCAGTGCATTGATGATAACTTCCTCCTGCAGATGGTGGAGGAGCCTACTAGGAGAGGTGCACTGCTGGATCTCATCCTCACTAACAAGGAGGGTCTGGTCGAAGCAGTAAAGGTCGAGGGCTGCCTGGGTTGCAGTGACCACGAGATGGTGGAGTTCAGCATCTCGTGTGGCAGGAACAGAATAGCAAGTAGAATTGCAACCTTGGACTTTAGCAGGGCTAACTTTGGCCTTTTCAAGCAATTGCTGGGGGAAATCCCATGGGCAAGGCTGCTTGAAGGAAAAGGGGCCCAAGATAGCTGGGTGGCATTCAGAGATTGCTTCTTCCACGCTCAAGATCAGAGCATCCCCACACGTAGGAAGTCAAGGAAGGGAGCCAGGAGGCCTGCGTGGTTGAATAGGGATCTGTTGGGTATGCTCAAGCAGAAGAGGAGAGTTTACAGGTCATGGAAGCAGGGGCTGGCCACTTGGGAGGAATATAAGGCTGCTGTTAGAGGATGTAGGAAGGCAGCTAGGATAGCCAAGGCCTCCTTAGAATTACAGCTGGCGAGAGGGGTCAAGGACAGCAAAAAGAACTTTTTCAAATACATAGCAGATAAAACTAATACCAGAGGCAATGTAGGCCCACTGATGAATGGGGTGGGTGCCCTGGTGGCGGAAGATACCGAGAAGGCAGAATTACTGAATGCCTTCTTTGTCTCTGTCTACTCTGCCGGAGGCTGTCCTGGGGAGCCCTGTACCCCTCAGACCCCGGATGAAGCCAGGTCAATGGAGGAGTTTGCTTTAGTCGATGAGGACTGGGTTAGGGAGCAATTAAATAGTCTGGACATCCATAAATCCATGGGTCCAGATGGGATGCATCCGCGGGTGCTGAGGGAGCTGGCTGAAGTCATTGCTGGGCCGCTCTCCATCATCTTTGCCAAGTCTTGGGAAACAGGAGAGGTGCCCAAGGATTGGAGGAAAGCTAACGTCACCCCAGTCTTCAAAAAGGGCAAGAAGGAAGACCCGGGTAATTATAGACCGGTCAGCCTCACCTCTGTCCCTGGGAAAGTAATGGAACAGCTTGTCCTTGGTGCCATCTCAAGGCATATCAAGGATAAGAGGGTTATTAGGGACAGTCAGCATGGTTTTACCAAGGGTAGGTCATGCTTGACCAACCTCATAGCCTTTTATGAGAATGTTACAAGGTGGATGGATGATGGCAGAGCGGTGGATGTGGTCTACCTTGACTTCAGTAAAGCCTTTGACACAGTCTCCCACAGCATCCTCACAGCTAAGTTGAGGAGGTGTGGTCTAGACAATAGAGTAGTGAGGTGGGTTGCAAACTGGCTTAAAGAGAGAAGCCAGAGAGTGGTAGTCAATGGTGCGGAGTCTAGTTGGAGGCCAGTATCTAGTGGAGTGCCTCAGGGGTCAGTGCTGGGGCCAATATTATTCAATATATTCATTAACGATTTGGACGAGGGAATTGAGTGTACTATCAGCAAGTTTGCTGATGACACTAAGCTGGGAGGAGTGGCTGACACGCCAGAGGGCTGTGCTGCCATCCAGCGGGACCTGGACAGGCTGGAGACTTGGGCGGGGAATAACCTTATGAAATTTAACAAGGGCAAGTGTAGAGTCCTGCACCTGGGCAGGAACAACCCCAGGTTCCAGTATAGGTTGGGAAATTACATATTAGAGAGCAGTGTAGGGGAAAGGGACCTGGGGGTCCTGGTGGACAACAGGATGACCATGAGCCAGCACTGTGCCCTTGTGGCCAGGAAGGCCAATGGCATCCTGGGGTGTATTAGAAGAGGGGTGGTTAGTAGATCAAGAGAGGTCCTCCTTCCCCTCTACTCCGCCCTGGTGAGACCACACCTGGAATATTGTGTCCAGTTCTGGGCCCCTCAGTTCAAGAAGGACAGGGAACTGCTGGAGAGGGTCCAGCGTAGGGCAACGAAGATGATTAAGGGAGTGGAGCATCTCCCTTATGAAGAAAGGCTGAGGGAGCTGGGTCTTTTCAGTTTGGAGAAGAGGAGACTAAGGGGGGACCTTATTAATGTTTATAAATATATAAAGGGTGAGTGCCATGAGGATGGAGCCAGGCTCTTCTCGGTGGCAAACAATGATAGGACAAGGGGTAATGGGATCAAGCTGGAACACAAGAGGTTCCACTTAAATTTGAGAAGAAACTTCTTCTCAGTGAGGGTGACAGAGCACTGGAACAGGCTGCCCAGGGAAGTTGTGGAGTCTCCTTCTCTGCAGACATTCAAAACCCGCCTGGACATGTTCCTGTGCGACCTCACCTAGGGTGTTCCTGCTCCAGCAGGGGGATTGGACTAGATGATCTTTTAAGGTCCCTTCCAATCCCAAACATACTGTGATACTGTGATACTGTGATCATCACTGTCTTGATCTGAAAGACACTTATTAAATACTGTTAGTACGGCAATTCACATTATGCAGTTCAGTATTGAATATTTTCACCTAAACTCAAGTCCCCTTGAGGTACACACCGAACTTCTCCATCCTTAAGCATCACCCACCAGGTGCTGCCAGGTCCCTGGGCAAAAACAATCCCACGAATGGGCTTGCCTTTGCCTGAGGCAGGAGTAACCCAGACTGCCTTTCCTAGCATGTTTTTCATGTGTACTACAGGGACTTTATCTCCTTCTACAGTCCGTAGAATTTCTGATTGGGCAGGCCCGGCTCGATTGGTTGATCCCCTGGTGTTGACCAACCAAGTGGCTTTTGCTAAATGTGAATCCCAGTTTTTAAAGGTTCCACCACCAAGTGCCTTTAGTGTAGTTTTTAGCAAGCCATTGTACCTTTCAATTTTCCCAGAGGGTGGTGCACGATATGGAATATGATATAACCACTCAATACCATGTTCCTTGGCCCAATTGTCTATAAAACTGTTTTTGAAATGAGTACCATTGTCTGATTCAATTCTTTCTGGTGTACCATGTCGCCAAAGGACTTGCTTTTCAAGGCCCAAGATAGTATTTCGGGCTGTAGCATGAGGTACAGCATATGTTTCCAACCATCCAGTGGTTGCTTCCACCATTGTAAGTACATAACGCTTACCTTGACGTGTTTGTGGAAGTGTAATATAATCAATCTGCCAAGCTTCTCCATACTTATACTTTAACCATCGCCCCCCATACCATACAGGCTTTAACCGTTTCGCTTGTTTGATTTCGGCGCAAGTTTCACATTCATGAATAACCTGTGAAATAGTGTCCATAGTTAAATCCACCCCTCGATCGCGAGCCCATTTATATGTTGCATCTCTACCTTGATGCCCTGAAGCATCATGGGCCCACCGAGCTAGGAAAAGTTCACCTTTATGTTGCCAGTCCAAGTCCACCTCAGCTGCTTTAATCTTAGCAGCTTGATCCGCTTTTTGGTTGTTTAGATGTTCCTCGGTGGCCCGACTTTTAGGCACATGAGCATCTACATGACGAACTTTCACAGGCAGGCTCTCTAGCCGAGCAGCAATATCTTGCCACAGTGTGGCAGCCCAAATGGGTTTACCTCTGCGCTGCCAGTTGCTTTTCTTCCATTGCTGTAGCCACCCCCACAAGGCATTTGCTACCATCCATGAGTCAGTATAGAGATAAAGTATTGGCCACTTCTCTCGTTCAGCAATGTCCAAAGCCAGCTGGATGGCTTTCACTTCTGCAAACTGACTAGATTCACCTTGTCCTTCAGTGGCTTCTGTAACTTGTCGTGTGGGACTCCACACAGCAGCTCTCCACCTTCGATGTTTTCCTACAAGACGACAGGATCCATCTGTGAACAGCGCATACTGCTTATCAGTCTCTGAAAGGGTATTATACGGTGGTGCTTCTTCAGCACGTTTTACTTCCTCCTCATCTGGAGACATCCCAAAGTCTTTGCTTTCTGGCCAGTCTGTAATCACTTCTAAGATCCCTGGGCGATTGGGACTTCCAATTCGAGCTCGTTGCGTGATCAATGCAATCCATTTACTCCACGTAACTTCGGTTGCATGATGTGGAGAGGGAACTGTCCCTTTGAACATCCAGCTCAGCACCGGCAGTCGTGGTGCCAGGAGGAGCTGTGCTTCAGTACCGATCACTTCTGAAGCAGCTCGAACTCCTTCATATGCTGCTAGTATCTCTTTTTCAGTTGGAGTATAGTTGGCCTCAGATCCTTTGTACCCTCGACTCCAAAAACCTAAGGGTCGACCTCGGGTTTCTCCTGGTGCTTTCTGCCAGAGGCTCCAGGAAAGTCCATTATCTCCGGCTGCGGTGTAGAGCACATTTTTAACATCTAGTCCAGTCCGAACTGGTCCAAGGGCCACCGCATGAGTTATCTCACGCTTAATTTGTTCAAACGCTTGTCGTTGTTCAGGGCCCCACTCAAATTGGTTCTTTTTACGAGTCACTCGATAGAGAGGGCTCACAATCTGGCTGTAGTCAGGAATATGCATTCTCCAAAAACCTACAACACCCAAGAAAGTCTGTGTCTCCTTTTTATTAGTAGGTGGAGACATTGCAGCAATTTTGTTGATCACATCCATTGGGATCTGACGACGGCCATCTTGCCATTTTATTCCTAAAAACTGGATCTCTCGTGCAGGTCCCTTGACCTTGCTTCGTTTTATGGCAAAACCAGCATCTAAAAGAATCTGAATTATTCTCTCACCTTTCTCAAAGACTTCTTTTGCTGTGTCGCCCCATACGATGATGTCATCAATATATTGCAAGTGTTCTGGAGCTTTACCTTGCTCCAGCGTGGTCTGGATCAGTCCATGGCAGATGGTAGGGCTGTGTTTCCACCCCTGGGGCAAGTGATTCCACGTGTACTGGATGCCCCTCCAGGTGAAAGCAAACTGGGGCCTGCACTCTGCTGCTACAGGAATAGAGAAAAATGCATTAGCAATGTCAATTGTAGCATACCACTTAGCTGCCTTTGACTCCAGTTCAAATTGCAGTTCTAGCATGTCAGGCACAGCAGCACTCAGTGGTGGCATAACTTCATTCAGGCCACGATAGTCCACAGTTAGTCTCCACTCATCACTAGACTTACGCACTGGCCAGATTGGGCTGTTAAAAGGTGAGCGAGTCTTACTGATCACACCCTGGCTTTCCAATTGACGGATCAACTTCTGGATAGGAATCAAAGAGTCTCGATTGGTACGATATTGCCGGCGATGCACCATCGTGGTAGTAATTGGCACCTGCTGATGGTCAACCATCAGCAGTCCTACAATAGAAGGATCATCTGAAAGACCAGGCAAATCAGACAGCTGTTCAATTTCCTCAGTGTCCACAGCTGCTATACCAAATGCCCACCTATACCCTCTTGGGTCCTTAAAATACCCTCTCTTGAGGTAGACTATGCCAAGGATGCACGGAGCATCTGGACCAGTCACAATAGGATGCTTTTGCCAGTTTTTTCCAGTTAGGCTCATTTCAGCCTCTACAACAGTCAGTTCCTGGGATCCCCCAGTCACTCCAACAATATTGATGGATTGCGTTCCTTTATAATTAGAAGGAATTATCGTGCACTGAGCACCAGTGTCCACTAAAGCTTTGTACTCCTGGGGGTGTGTTGTACCAGGCCATCGTATTTGTACAGTCCAATAAACTCTGTTATCCCTTTCCTCCACCTGGTTGGAGGCAGGGCACCTCTAATTGCTGTTTTGCACAGTCTCTGGGTGTGAATTAGAGGTTCCTTCAAGAGCATCAGAATCTCTTCTGCTCCTTTTGTAAACTGGAGCAGCCACCTTCCTAGGAGTTTTTCCTTTTATCTCACGTACTCGTTCCTGAAGTTCTGAGGTAGGTCTTCCATGCCACTTATTCATGTTTTCTCCCTGCTCATGTAGGAAGAACCACAGTGAACCTCTTTTTGTGGGCTGCCTCTGTCCCCTCTCTCGAGATTGGAAACACCTTTTCCTAATAGCTGAAACATAGGTTTGTGCAGGTCGTGAATGGTATGTGTCTTCTCTGAGTTCTTTGATTTCTTGCAATAGCTTTTCAAACCGGTCATCAGATTTTTCGCACAGTTTCTCCACAGCAGAGACACAAGCCCGTAGAGAACCAGCAAGGCTGTCCTCAAAGTTCCAGAGCTGCTCAATCACTTCAGTAATTTCTTGTGCACCTCCAGCTGACCAGACCATTCCTGCCAATGACTTAGCATATGCAGGTGGTGCACTTTGTACAAATCTGCGCCACAGAGGTCGTGTACAATTGATTCTATCTGGGTCTGTCCCCTCTTGGCTGTTTGGTCCAAAATAAATGATCTCTCGCACAGCTAATTCTCTCAGGAACTGAATACCTCTCTCCATAGTATTCCATTTCCCTAACTTGGATATACAATCTTCCTTGTAGGGAAATCTTACTTTCATAGCTGCCAGGAGTCGGGTCCAGAGAGTAGTGGCATTAGACTCTCTTGAAATTGCCCTATCAATGGTGGAATCTCTTGACAGAGATCCCAGCTGCCTGGCTTCACCACCTTCCAATTCAATTGTTCCTGCCCCATTGTCTCAGCATCGGAGCAACCAGGTTAAAATATTCTCGCCTTCACGATGACTAAAGTCTTTTCGCAGATCTCTCAGCTCACCTGGAGAGAAGGACCGAGTGATGGTCACTTCATCTCCTCCCTGTCCTGATGATGATGCCCCTTGGGTTGATGTTGGCCCTGTGCCATCATCTGCTGCACGGGTAGTCTTTCTAGTGACTTTCTTACAACCGGCAACTGATGCTGATATGGGTTCACCATCATTTGATTCATTTCCGGAGTCTGAATGACTGTCACAGTGGTTACTGTGGTTACAGCAGCAACAGTGCCCAGTATGTGAGGAAGGGGGGGTTGCCTTTAAGGCTGGAGAAGTAATGTTATCAGCAATGGTCTTGACAGAGGAGCTCTGGGTAGGAGCTGTAGCTTCAGTCTGTGAAGCCGCCGTTGGGGGTGCAGTGGCTGCAGTGGCAGTTTTTGCTATTTTGCTCTTTCTGGAGCGGCCAGGAGAGCTTTTTGCTAAAGCTTCCGAAGACGCACCGCAAATCTCAGGACAACAAAGAGACGCAAACCTCCTGTTGAACGCCATTTCTCTTAACAGAAGCACAAACTGGCACACATTCAGCAAACCAGATAACACCATCACAGTTCTATCAAAACTCCAAGGATATTCAAAATTCTCTAAAACATTTGCGAACTCTCCTAGCGAAAAAATGAAAGTATTGTTAGTCAGCCTTTCTAAAGATTTGCTTGACCAATTAGCAAACACAGAGCCGTTCTGCTCTTTAATCTCTCCTGGAGGCTTTTCAAGGTAAAGCAGAAGCGAGTAGAAATTCATTAGCAGCTGCAGTATAATGAAATAAACCAGTGACAAACCACACAGTATCATCATGACCATTGTCCAGTTCCTTGTTGTTATATAATGAATACTCCGATTTAAAAAGAAGGCCCAACACAGATATGGAATCAGTGAGCACAATGTAGAAAACAACTGATACAACTTATGCCATAACATCTTTAAATCAGTGTAATTCACTTTGCCTTAATACAACTAAATAATATCCAAAGCCAAACAGACACAGCGAGTATCACAACTCTATGAGTTGGCACTGTGCCAAGAAAACTGAAAGGTATGTCAGAGCAGTAGAAAAGCCAAAAATCTTCAAATTTACCCCTTTCTCTTGCCCCATGTTGGGTGCCAATTATCTGTCGAGGGTTAAGATTGCGGGGTGACAATAAAACCCTGGCAGATGTATTGTTAACCTCCTCTCCCCCGCCCTTCCCCCTTTTGGCCCCTCCCTCTCCCCCCTTCCCCCTCAGGACAGGCGATCGGGAGGGAAAGAAGAACAGAGAGAAGAGAGTTGGAAAAATTAAAGATGTTTTACTAATGCTACTAATAAGAATAGAGAAAATAATACAAAATATACAAAACCAATCTTGAAAGTCTCAGCAACTGCAGAGCCGGCACCCAAAGTCCTGGATTAGACTCTGCAGCCAACTGGAGCTGGATTCAGTCTGTCACTGGCCTCAGTTTGCAGGGACGACCAGCAAGGTCCTCTCCTAATGTCGGCCATAAGCAGAAGGGAAAAAGCAAAGGCAAAAGGGAAAAGGGAAAAAGGGACAAGATCCCCGTGATCTCCCACTTTTATATGAAGTATTCACGTGAATGGAATGTTATACACAGTTGGTCAGTTTCTTGGTCACCGGTTTCTCGTCGCCCCTCTCGCGAGATGTCCATCCATGCTTATCAATAAGTTTGCATTCCATTGCTAGGTTTACCAAAACATGTGTCTGGTTCTCCAGGAAAGTGCAGTTAATATGAAGGCTTTAGCTGACAGGCAAAATTCACTGAAGGAGAAACTTGTTTTTAACAAAACCAGGACAGATGCTCTATCTGGGATGCTGTATCTGGGATGCTGTATCAAGGATGATGTATCTGGAATGTTGTATCTGGGATACTGTATCTGGGATGGTGTATCTAGGACGCTCTATCTGGGATACTGTATCTGGGATGCTGTGTCTAGGATGCTGTGTCTGGGATGCTGTGTCTTGGATGCTGTATCTGGGATACGGTATCTAGGATACTGTATCTAGCATGATCTCTCTGGGATGCTGTATCTAGGATGCTGTGTCTGGCATGCTGTATCTGGGATACTGTATCTGGGATGCTGTATCTGGTATGATGTATCTGGGATGTTGTATCTGGGATACTGTATCTGGGATGCTGTATCTAGGATGCTGTATCTAGGATACTATATCTGGGTTGCTGTATCTAGGATGCTGTGTCCGGGATGCTGTATCTGGGATGCTGTATCTGGGATACTGTATCTGGGATACTGTATCTGGGATACTGTATCTCAGATGCTGTATCTAGGATGCTGTATCTGGGATGCTGCACTTGGGATGCTGTATCTAGCATTCTGTATCTGGGATACTGTATCTTGGATTCCGAATCCAGGATGCTGTATCTGGGATGCTGTATCTGCGATACTCTATCTGGGATGCTGTATCTAGGATGCTGTATCTGGGATGCTGTATCACGGATTCTGTATCTGGTATGCTGTATCTGGCATACTGTATCTGGGATGCTGTATCTGGGATGCTGTGTCTAGGACGCTGTATCTAGGATGCTGTATCTGGGATGCTGTATCTAGAATACTGTATATGGGATGCTGTATCTGGGATGCTGTATCAGGGATGCTGTATTGGGAATGGTGTATCACAGTATCACACAGTCTCACAGTATGTTTGGGATTGGAAGGGATCTCAAAAGATCATCTAGTCCAATCCCCCTGCTGGAGCAGGAACGCCTAGGTGAGGTCGCACAGGAACACGTCCAGGTGGGTTTTGAATGTCTCCAGAGAAGGAGACTCCACAACCTCCCTGGGCAGCCTGTTCCAGTGCTCTGTCACCCTCACTGAGAAGAAGTTTTCTCTCAAATTTAAGTGGAACCTCTTGTGTTCCAGCTTGATCCCATTACCCCTTGTCCTATCATTGTTTGCCACCGAGACGAGCCTCGCTCTATCCTCATGGCACTCACCCTTTATATATTTATAAACATTAATAAGGTCCCCCCTTAGTCTCCTCTTCTCCAAACTAAAGAGACCCAGCTCCCTCAGCCTTTCTTCATAAGGGGTGTGCTCCACTCCCTTAATCATCTTCGTTGCCCTACGCTGGACCCTCTCCAGCAGTTCCCTGTCCTTCTTGAACTGAGGGGCCCAGAACTGGACACAATATTCCAGATGTGGTCTCACCAGGGCGGAGTAGAGGGGAAGGAGGACCTCTCTCGATCTACTAACCACCCCCTTTGTAATACACCCCAGGATGCCATTGGCCTTCCTGGCCACAAGGGCACAGTGCTGGCTCATGGTCATCCTGTTGTCCACCAGGACCCTCAGGTCCCTTTCCCCTACACTGCTCTCTAATATGGAATTTCCCAACCTATACTGGAACCTGGGGTTGTTCCTGCCCAGATGCAGGTCTCTACGCTTCCCCTTGTTAAATTTCATTAGGTTATTCCCCACCCAACTCTCCAGCCTGTCCAGGTCCCGCTGGATGGCAGCACAGCCCTCTGGCGTGTCAGCCACTCCTCCCAGCTTAGTGTCATCAGCAAACTTGCTGATAGTACACTCAATTCCCTCGTCCAAATTGTTAATGAATATATTGAATAATATTGGCCCCAGCACTGACCCCTGAGGCACTCCACTAGATACTGGCCTCCAACTAGACTCCGCACCATTGACTACCACTCTCTGGCTTCTCTCCCTAAGCCAGTTTGCAACCCACCTCACTACTCTATTGTCTAGACCACACCTCCTCAACTTAGCTGTGAGGATGCTGTGGGAGACTGTGTCAAAGGCTTTACTGAAGTCAAGGTAGACCACATCCACCGCTCTGCCATCATCCATCCACCTTGTAACATTCTCATAAAAGGCTATGAGGTTGGTCAAGCATGACCTACCCTTGGTAAAGCCATGCTGACTGCCCCTAATAACCCTCTTATCCTTGATATGCCTTGAGATGGCACCAAGGACAAGCTGTTCCACTACTTTCCCAGGGACAGAGGTGAGGCTGACCGGTCTATAATTACCCGGGTCCTCCTTCTTGCCCTTTTTGAAGACTGGAGTGACATTAGCTTTCCTCCAATCCTCGGGCACATCTCCCGTTTCCCAGGACTTGGCAAAGATGATGGAGAGCGATCCAGCAATGACTTCAGCCAGCTCCCTCAGCACCTGCGGATGCATCCCATCTGGACCCATGGATTTATGGATGTCCAGACTATTTAATTGCTCCCTAACCCAGTCCTCATCAACTAAAGCAAACTCCTCCATTGACCTGGCTTCATCCGGGGTCTCAGGGGTACAGGGCTCCCCAGGACAGCCTCCGGCAGAGTAGACAGAGACAAAGAAGGCATTCAGTAATTCTGCCTTCTCTGTATCTTCTGCCACCAGGGCACCCACCCCATTCATCAGTGGGCCTACATTGCCTCTGGTATTAGTTTTATCTGCTATGTATTTGAAAAAGTTCTTTTTGCTGTCCTTGACCCCTCTCGCCAGCTGTAGTTCTAAGGAGGCCTTGGCTATCCTAGCTGCCTTCCTACATCCTCTAACAGCAGCCTTATATTCTTCCCCAGTGGCCAGCCCCTGCTTCCATCACCTGTAAACTCTCCTCTTCTGCTTGAGCATACCCAACAGATCCCTATTCAACCACGCAGGCCTCCTGGCTCCCTTCCTTGACTTCCTACGTGTGGGGATGCTCTGATCCTGAGCGTGGAAGAAGCAATCCCTGAATGCCACCCAGCTATCTTGGGCCCCTTTTCCTTCAAGCAGCCTTGCCCATGGGATTTCCCCCAGCAATTGCTTGAAAAGGCCAAAGTTAGCCCTGCTAAAGTCCAGGGTTGCAATTCTACTTGCTATTCTGTTCCTGCCACACGAGATGCTGAACTCCACCATCTCGTGGTCACTGCAACCCAGGCAGCCCTCAACCTTTACTGCTTCGACCAGACCCTCCTTGTTAGTGAGGATGAGATCCAGCAGTGCACCTCTCCTAGTCGGCTCCTCCACCATCTGCATGAGGAAGTTCTCATCAATGCACTGGAGGAACCTCCTGGACTGTGGCTGGCTGGCTGAATGGTCCTTCCAGCAAACATCAGGGAAGTTAAAATCGCCTACAACAACCATGGCCTGTGACTGTGAGGCCACTCTCAGCTGCCCATAGAAGGCCTCATCAACTTCCTCAGACTGATCTGGTGGCCTGTAACAGACGCCCACACCAGTGTCAGCCCTGCCAGCCTGCCCCTTGATCCTGAACACCTTTGTATGTGTCCTGTGTCATTACCTCACCCCCTCCCATCACTGCAGGTGACTGAGGAAGAAGAAGATCACAACCTGCCATGGAAGCTCCTCCCCTGTGTTTGACTCCCTGTTTGGTTCCTGCAGTCCATGGTGATCAAGCCTCCTGGTGTAATCCTGTTCCTGAGCCTGGGGGCAATCCCAGGGATAAGTGTTCAGTCTTCATTGGTCACTGGCCTTTTGC
>CABFKC020000168.1:0-40146 GCA_901699155.2 Streptopelia turtur | reverse complement strand
TCTAACTTGGAGCTCCTACAAGGGTATTTTGGACACATCCAGATTGAAGGAAGAGGATTCCCACCTCCTGTGGGTTTGTAGCAGGTGTTAGGAATAGGCTGCCTTAGCTTTCTAAGTTATTTGGTATACAACTTATTACAGAACTTATTTAGAAATTGCTTGTATAGAACTTGTTGAGCATAACTTGCTTAGCATAAGTAACTAATTTGACTTAGGCCACAAGATGTGAACTTGCAGACTGCCTAGAAGGTCCTCAGAGTTCGCTCGAAACTAGAAGATAAAGGAGCTTTTGATCGTCAGCAGGAACTGCATCCCTAGAGATGGGTAAAGGAATGGAAGGGCGCATCTAAAGGAGACAAAAACTGAAGAATGTTTTGGTTATTTCCAAGGACGTATTTTACTTCCCAGCTGCAGGTGCAAAATAGCAACTGAAGGACAGAATTTAGGTTGATTTTTAGTCTGGTCAGTGAAAAAAACAAACAGCTACCCTCAGAGATAAGAAATGACCTGCCTGGCAATAATGAAGAGATCCAATTGATACCTAAAATCAGCAATTAGTAATAAAATAAATCTATACGAATAAGGCACTTGCTAAATTAATAAGGGTCACTGATGTTAGGTGTTAGGCACTTGTTAGTCATTAAGTCACAAGAATGGTATTTGTTAAGATAAGCAGGAGAAGGGTAGGAGACAATGCACTCGCACTCAGAAGATAAGGTGGTGACACCAGCACAAGCAGGTTACAAGCCAAATAACAAAGGATTGTATTGCATATGTGAAGGATTTATTGGAAATATAATGAATATGTATGATCTGGATGGATATCACCTGTGCCCGGGGTTAGCGGGGCACCAATAAAGGATGCTTGCTTTTAAAACCACAAATTTTGGTTTTAGATGTTTATTTAATTCATGGATTTATGGTATCACAATGAAGAACAGGAAGACCTCAGACTCTAATTCTACAATTAGCCCAAATTGCTGTGTGAGGAGTAGGAATCTTGGATTGCAAGGGTATAACCGCTCAGGGTTTTCTTGCTTGGGGTCCCTCTTCTGGAGGTCCCATATTGAGCTGCTCTCTACATTGTACCTTATTTAAGAAGAATTTCTGGAATTCGTGTCTGAGTCTCTGCTTCAGGAAACCTAGGGAGAAAAAACTTTCCTTAACATAAGCATGGGAGGGAACTTAGTCCCCTTCTAGCCCCAGGATGAGATGCTGCAATTTACTAAGCTGAATCCCTTCCCTTAGCTGCAGTAAAGGAGATCCCTCCCTGACCCTCTCAGGGTGTCCTGACTAATGGTGGGACAGTGAAAAGATGATTTCTGGACGTCAGTATAATTCGGATGGGGGAAATGACACAACTGGAAATAAGTGTGGTTCCCCAGGTGAGGGAGGGAGCATCAGTGATTCCTTCAGCTTGTTTCACGGCAGGATCCCCTGGAGCCCCAGGGACACCTGGAGGAGCCCAGAGGGGACAGAGAAAGGGACATCATGGGCTGCTCCTGTGCTGCTGAGCTGGGCCGGGCTGGCCACATAAAGCTGGTACATTCCATGGCTGATAGGATATGGCAGGGCAGTTCTCACAGTTTCTGCAGTGTGGAGAAGAACATGCTTGAGAGCGGGGTGTTTCTGAGGGGGCTTTTCAAAAGGAAGGTTAAAGTAGGGGCTACCTGAAGGGGGAAGGCACTTTCTGGAGTCTGTGCTTCCACTTTGCTGCCGTGACAAGTTGGCAGGTTGCATGGTGATGCAGTTGTCAGGTTTGTACGGGGGACTGTGACTCCTGGGACATTGCACTGGGAGAGCTGTAGCTCAGCGAAGAAGTTATCAAGTCCTTTCACTCACCTCAGCATACAAACATCATTTTTGTGGTGTCCTTGGGCTTATCTGAGATGTTCTATAGGACTTGCTGGAGAGGGTCCAGCGTAGGGCAACGAAGATGATTAAGGGAGTGGAGCATCTCCCTTATGAAGAAAGGCTGAGGGAGCTGGGTCTCTTCAGTTTGGAGAAGAGGAGACTAAGGGGGGACCTTATTAATGTTTATAAATATATAAAGGGTGAGTGCCATGAGGATGGAGCCAGGCTCTTCTGGGTGGGCAAACAATGATAGGACAAGGGGTATTGGGATCAAGCTGGAACACAAGAGGTTCCACTTAAATTTGAGAAGAAACTTCTTCTCAGTAAGGGTGACAGAGCACTGGAACAGGCTGCCCAGGGGGGTGTGGAGTCTCCTTCTCCGCAGACATTCAAAACCCGCCTGGACATGTTCCTGTGCGACCTCACCTGGGTGTTCCTGCTCCATGGGGGATTGGACTGGATGAGCTTTTGGGGTCCCTTCCAATCCCAAACATACTGTGATACTGTGATACTGTGATACTGTGAAGGGTAAAAGAGTCCATCCCGGCAGCCCTGCCAGGGAGCAGCAGCGCTTGTTCTTCCAGAGCTGTTCTGGTTCCACTCCACACTCTTCTTCTCATCCCTGGTGTTGGTGCAAGGCCTGAGTGCTCTGGCAGCTTGGTCACCGTCCTGCTGTGTGTCAGTCCTGTGAGCGCAGGCAGGGACAGGCAATGGGCGCTGCTGTGACAGAGCTGGTCTTTGTAAAAGTAATTCTATAAAGAACAGCGATCTTCTTAGGACAGTGTCAGAAGACTTTGGACTTCTTAAAATTTCTGTCAAGAATATGCCCAAGAAAGTGGCCACAGATTAAACACCAGAGTACAGCTGAAAAGTGTGTGTGTGCAGGGCTGGCACACAGCAGTGTCCTCTCCCAGCCAGGCTCCTGCCAGAGACCTGCAGGACCAGCAGAGCAGGGGCTGGGCTGTGCCCCTGTGCACTGGACACCCCATAGAAGGAGCCTCAGGTCAATCACCATGGACTGGCCCCTCACAACCACCATTTCCAGCACTGGCCTCTCATACCAACTCAGACATCTTTGTCTCTCCATGGAATTACACTGAATGAGTAGGTCAGAGATTCATGTTCTCATTGCACGGATAAGATGTGAGCATGTACATCATGTATGTGAGGTAAGATGAACGTGAGTCAGGACAAACATCATCAGCTATTCCTTGGGGTTCCTTGAAGACCTGTGAGACAGACAGCTCATTGACATCACATCATGTTGGGACTAATATCCCATAGGAAACTACAAGAAAGCAGCACTGGGATGTGCTTCCTTGAACCAATGTCCATTCCTGATGATGAGGGACATCAAAGATGAATGCAGAACATGGTGGACACACCACGAGGCTGAGGTGCCTCCCATCCTTTGGGAATAGGAACAGGAGGCCAGAGAGACACTGTGACTCCAGCCTCTGTGTGTAAATGGGAAAGTGTCTGTTCCTGATTATGCCAATGTGTTTTAAGAGTCCACAGGGCCAGCTCAGATGTGGATGTCTGACAGAACCCTGATATTTCTGTGTGTGACTCCAAAGACAAACCCCAGTGGCCCATTGAGATTCATCTCAGCTGCCTTGGACAGGTTCATTGCAAGTGTCCTTATTTGCTCCATCACCTTTACCATCCCCATCACATGCTGTTCTACACAGTCCCTACACCTGCCCCTCTTTCCCTGTGGGAAATTCTGGATTGTGGTCTCAAAATGTCAGAGTGATCAGAGAGGTTCAGAGGTCCCTCAGACAGTCAGACGTCAAACCCATCTTCAGGAATGGCAGGAAGGAGAACTGGGAGAATGACAGGATGCTCAGCCTACATCTGTCCCTGGGAGGGGGCTGGACCACATTCTTCTGCAGGCATCTCCAGGCAGCAGAAGGACAAGGAAGGAATTGTTGAACCCAAATGGGCAGGGGAAAGAAAGGCATGTTGAGTACACGGAGTTTTGCAAGGCCCCAGACATGGTCTCCTGTGGCGGCCTTAGAGCAGCTTGGGGAGATCTGGGATGAAGATGTGGATGTTCTGATGGGTGGGAAGTTGGCTGTGTCCAAGCCCAAACATCATCAGTGGTACAAAGTCCTCTGTTTAGCCAGTTTCTAGTGGCATCCCTTAGTGATGAGTACTTGGGCCAACACTGTTGAACGGCTTTATTCTCCCCCTGCATCATGTTACGGAGCACATTTTCAATTCCTTTGTGGATGATGCAAAGCTGGGCAGAGGCCCAGAACAACCTCACCTGGTACCCCCTGCCTTGAGAAGAAGAGTGAGACAAGGTGATGTTCAGGGCTCTCTTCAAACCTGACTTATTCTATGATTCAATGAGTCTTTACCTTGGAGAGGTGTTTGAAGACAGAAGATGTAGTCCTTACCAGCTAAATGAATGAATCCTGCCTGAAATTGCTAACCTAAAATATGTAAATCCTCTCAGTTTTGGTCAGTTTGCTCCAATAACAAAGATAAAAGTGACTTTTAAAACACCTAATCAGAACCTGCAAAGAATACTGTCCTTGCAGTGCAGACACTCTGGAGCCCGCACAATTAGCTGAGTCTTGTTTTAACATCTGTCTCAAGACTGTGACATAAAGTGTCCTTTAGCTGAGCTTTGCTCCTTATGCGCTCATATGCATCCCTAGGATGGGAGACTGGGGTCAGTCTGGGACCCTCTGTCAACAAGCATGTGTGGTGATAAAATGATTATGTAACCAATATACCAATGTGTGAACACTTGCTTCTTTAGGACTGCCGGGAGGGTCTGAATGTAGTGATAAGATTTTGGATATAATAGATGTTCCTTATCTATCTGTTGTGCTGGTTTTATTCCAGCATCCAGACTTGCACAACTCTGGAATAAACAAGATCTCATCTCTGGGTGTGGGATTGGCTTTGCACTTCAGTTAGTGAATTTGCAATTAGCAACCAGGAAGAAGGAAAAAATAAAAAAATAAAAGAGGCGGGAGAGGACATAGAAAAGATGTCAACATTTCACATTCCCTTACAGAATGCTTCTCCACTCAAGTTTTTAGTAGGAAATAAATTTGATCAGTTTGACAGAACAAGCATAGTTTTATCAAGTCAGGATCTGGCCCATAAGGAGGGTGACAGATGGGTGTGGGATTATGAGGTCACTTGTGTCTCACAAACTCATAATTGAGTTCAAAGACTTTGGCTGTGAAGGGGACAGTGACATTAGTTCTTTCTCTGAAGGTGACAGCCCAGCAGCAGGGACATGGCTGGGAAAGAACCTCTGCCCAAGTGCCCACAAGCCCTACCCAGGAAGAGCCCTTGGAGATGGGTTGTCATGTCCATCCCACCTGAGAACATGATGAGACAGCAGCAGGGACATGGCCGTGTCTGTCAGAGAAGCTGAAAGGCCAGCAGCAGTACTGGGATTTAGAAGATCATGGTGAGGTTACTTGTCTTCTGTCAGGTAAAAAAGCACAAGTAGCCTTGTGGTGATTGGATTCCCTGTTTGAAGGGCAGTTTATGAGATGGTCGAGCTTTCCTTGATAGTGGGAAGAACCAGGAAAGAGAGTGCAACTTGGAAGGTGAGGACTGGATATCAGGAGGAAGAAATGTCACTAGAAGGGCAGTGCTCTGGTCAGGAGATCACCCAAAGGGGGCTGGATCAGCCCACAGCTTTGTGGACCGTGTAGAACACCCTGTGGTGGAGATGGCAAAGGGCGCTGTAAGGCTGGAAGGGACCCACAGGACCCAGGTCTCTGTCCCCTTGGCCATGGCAGTTGTCTCTGCCACTGAGGCCCAGGAGAAGACATGTTGTGCTCATGGCACTGGGGCTCGTTGCCTCCTTGCAGCCCCATGGGGAATCTGGAAGTTGTTGTCCCAGTGTTGTCCTTCCCTGGGCCTTGCACACCCACATCCCACGGTCCCAGGAAGAGCCCTGAGCCGTGTGTGAGGGACAGGATCCCAATTCCCATTGCCTGGAGGTCATGGGTCTCCTTTCTGGTTCAGAAAGCAAACCAAGGGGTTTCTGAGCATCAGAGTGGAAGAAAAGACTCAAAGGAGACCTCATGGTGTTTACAGATTCCTCACAGGGGGAGAAGGAAGAGAAGTTATTGATCTCTTCTCACTGGTGACCCATGACAGAACCCAAGGGAATGGCAGTAGATGTGCCAGGGGAGGGTCAGGTAGGACCTGAGGAAAAGGTTCTTCCCCCAGAGGTGCTGGACACTGAACAGGCTCCCCAGGGAGGTGTCACAGCCCCAACCTGACAGTGTTCAAGAAGAGACTGGACAACGTCCGCAGACACATGGGGTGACCTGTGGGGTGTCCTGTGCAGGGACAGGAGTTGGATTTTATGATCCTTGTGGGTCCCTTCCAACTCAGGACATTCTATGATTCTATGAAACACTAGGTCAAAAGTCCATGTTTTCATTGTATAGATGAGTTGTAAACATACACATCATGTGCATGTCCACTGTGTGCATGTGGTGAGATGAATCCAAGGGAGAACAAATGCTGTCAGCTGTTCCTTGGGGTGCCATAAAGGTCAGTGGGACAGAGATGGTGTTCAGGGGTCTCTTCCAACCTGCGTTATTGTAGGATACCATGAATCTTTTCCTTGGAGAGCTCTTTCACGTCAGAATAGACAGAGGAAAGAGAACAAATCAGAGGCGGAAGCAGAGATATAAAATGCTCCAGAGTAAATGCTACAGCTCCTCTGAGGAACGTTTCTCCACTCAAACCCTTGATAGGAAATCTATCAGATACATTTGATGAAAGCAGCTTAGTTTGATCTGCTCACACACTGGACCACAAGGAGGGTGATGGTGGGTACGATGTGGTGTGGTCACTGTGTCTCTGGAACTCATAGTCCAGTAGGAACCAATGGCTGTGGAGGGCACTGTGAGGTCACTTCTGGTCTGCAGGGGATTGGCCAACAGCAGGAACATGGCTGGGAAAGGACTGTGAGGTCACACACACGAGACGAGCAATCGGGCCCAATCAGCATGGCTGGATGAAAGGCAGGTCCTGCTTGACCAGCCTGATCTCCTTCTGTGACAAGGAGACCGGCTGAGCAGATGAGGGAAAGTCTGTCGTGGGGAGTGAATCTGCCACACAGGCTGTGGGTGTTGTGTCCTGTCCTGGTTTTGTTAAAAACAAGTTTCTCCTTCAGTGAATTTTGCCTGTCAGCTAAAGCCTTCATATTAACTACACTTTCCTGGAGAACCAGACCCATGTTTTGGTAAACCTAGCAATGGAATGCAAACTGATTGATAAGCATGGATGGACATCTCATGAGAGGGGCGACGAGAAACAAGTGGCCAAGAAACTGACCAACTGTGTATAACATTCCATTCACGTGAATACTTCATATAAAAGTGGGAGTTCACAAGGATCTCTTTCCCTTTTTCCTTATGGCCGACATTAGGAGAGGACCTTGCTAGTCGTCCCTGCAAACTGAGGCCAGTGACAGACTGAATCCAGCTCCAGTTGGCTGCGGAGTCTAATCCAGGACTTTGGGTGCCTGCCCTGCAGTTGCTGAGACTTTCAAGATTGGTTTTGTATATTTTGTATTATTTTCTCTATTCTTATAAGTAGCATTAGTAAAACATCTTTAATTTTTCCAACTCTCTTCTCTCTGTCCTTTCCCTCCCGATCGCCTGTCCTGAGTGGGAAGGGGGGAGAGGGAGGGGCAAAACGGGGGAAGTGGGGGGGGAAGACAAGGTTAACAATACATCGTCCAGGGTTTTATTGTCACCCCGCAATCTTAACCCTCGACACCCCCCTTCCCAGCTCCTCACACCCGTGGGCAGAGCTCAGACCTTGGCTCTCAGACACCAACAACTAAAAACTTTAACTCTGTCCCGGGTGTTCCTCTTGTTCTCAAACTAAATCCAAACAATGACTGTGCCAGCTATGAAAAATAAAGGCTTCTAACTGCATGGAGAAAATTTGACTCACTTTCCAGGCATCTCACCTGCACAAACCGGATTCTAAAGGCTGATGTGCTTCCCCAGGCACAAACCAGCCATGTAGCCAAAGCATGAAAACTCTGCCCCATTGCTGCCACGGCTGTTACCTGAAAATGATTCACCTGTGCTGCTGGTGCTCAAGGGGGACAGAACACAGAACAGCATCCACCACCTCTGACTATTTCTTGGAGCTTAATCCAGCAACAACCACAATTCTCAGCTACCCAGTGCTTTACATGGAAATGCAAATGCAACAGGCGGTGCTAGAAACTGGATCACAGACCTTTTGGGGTTTTTTGAGCTTGCTTTCACAAGCAGAGCAGAATTGGCTCCAACTAAAGTGGTATCTGCCCTGTTCAGCTAAACATCTAGTTTGAGTTAACCAGGGGCACAGGAATTCCTTTGACTCGCTTTCTGCAGAGCAGAGAGACTCAAATGAAACGACGTATGAAAACAGCCTTGAAAAGCTTCCAAGACCAGTGTGTGCCTGGAGCCCCCCGTGCTCTGCCTTGGCCTACACCACGTCAGTCTCTGGATGAGGAGGAAAAGCCTTCTGACCTTCTGCATACGGCCCAAACAAAATAACAACTACCTGAGACACGTGTACTGAGTAACCCTAAAACACAAAGCTCTTTCCATGAGAATGGTTTTTTATGTTGTACGTACACAAGCTGGATATGACTAAATACTTTAAAGCACCATCAGCCATTCCCTGTAATCTGCCTTTAAATCTGCTTTAAATATGAAAAGCCTTTACCTTTGCAGACCGAGTCAGGACGGTGATCTGAAAACCAAAGATGCTGTGTATCTAGTCAAGCTCTGTCAGGGTGGTTTGGCTCAGCTCCTGGGACCTGGTTGCACACACAGTCATGTGTGTGCACACGGACCCCGAAACGTATGTACACATGCACACACATAGATATACGCTCGTGCACATATACACCCATGTACACACACACATGTCCAGACCCACCCACACGTGTATACAGATGCACACGCAGACATTTGCACACACACCTATACATTCTCATACAATCACAGAATGTCAGGCTGGAAGGGACCACAAAGATCACTTGGCCCAGCCTCTCTTGATACAAACCCGGTCTAGATGAGCTGGCCCAGCACCCGGTCCAGCTGAATCTCAAAATTGTCCAACATTGGAGAATCCACCACTTCCCTGGGGATATTATTCCAATGACTGATTGTTCTCGTGGTGAAAAATTTCCCTCCTGAGCCCAGTTGGAATCTCCCCAGGAGTAACTTGTACCCATCGTCCTTCATCTTTTCCATGGGACTCCTTGTACGAAGGGAGTCTCCATCTTTGGAGCCACCCTGGAAACACTGGACCATGGTGCTGAGGTCTCCCTGAGCCGCCTTTTCTCCAGGCTGAATAAGGCCAGTTCTCTTAGCCTTTGCTCATATGGTGGCTGCTCAGTCATTTCATCATCTTTGTGGCCCTTCTCTGGACCCTCTCCAGCCTGTCCAGCCTCAGCAGGCAAACACTTTGCTGCCCAGCATTTCCCTGTGACCACTGTGTCATTTATCACCTCCCTCACTGAATGCAAAGACAGTGTAAAAATCAGGTGCTTTGGAAAGTTCCCCTGGTCTCTGATGATGCTCATTCTGTCTCATGTGCACCCTGAAAATACACATTGAGGCAGGAAAGCAGATCTGAGGAAGGTCCTAGCCCCGGATCAGCCAGGTGATGTAATAGCACAGCCTCCCAATGTCATAGTGCGTTTCCATGACGATCCCAGGCTGTCCCCAGGGTCACCTGGCTGCTGACACCATGTCAAGGCAACAATAAACCATGACAGATGCTCTCTGTTAACGCCTCCCCCTCCCTCTCCTGATGGAAAAGATGATAAGGAAGGAATAAGGAAGAGAGTCTTTTAAGTTGGAAAGGTTTTAAAAAGCTTTAATAATGCCACAAATAAATAGAGAAAATGATAACAAAATATACAAAACTCAATCTTAAATGTCCATATGGAGCTGGCGCCACTTCAGTGGCAGCAGAGCTAGGAGCTGGCGTGGCTCCAGCAGCTGCAGGGCAGGCACCCGAAGTCATGGATGGGATTTCACAGTAAAACCAGATACTGGGTTCAAGGATGCAGGGTCTGGATTGAGGCCTAAGATCTCAGGCAGACAGTCAGGTTCCTCTCTAGATGCTGGCCATGGTCGAAGATAGTGAGACCCTCATGATCTCCCTCTTTTATAGGAGGCATGACGATTATGGGATGGGATACGCAGTTGATCAGTTTTAGTCACCTGTTCTGTACGCTCCTCCTTGCAATTATGTCTCGTTATCAGTTAACCTTGGTTACCATAGTAATAAATCTAAACATGAACTTCTTCATCATTCTACTGGTCATCTTATCAGCTTTCAGAGTACAGCCTCCGAAAAACATGCAGGCGAAAATTCAGAAAAGTGCGTTTACCTAGAAGGCATTAGAAGAATTTGGCTGAAAGGAAAAAAATCACTAAAAGAGAAACTGGTCTTGTTTTTACCAAAACCAAGACACACCACAACCTCTCTTGCCAGACCTCTGGCTGCCCTCACTGCTCACCACGCTCTGTGATGGAGAGACAAAGCAGGCGCAGACAAGTTCATCCTCATCCCACTCGATGGCTGCGGTTGAGACAGGTGATGTCCTGAGACTCCTCCTTTTCTGCCGTAGTTCAGCGTCAGCGATGAGCTCCATTGTACCTGAGGGGATTTGCATCCCCAGGCCTTGAACAAATCCAGTGATGGGGAATCCGCAACTTCTCTGGGCAACCGCTTCTTCCAAAGCCCTGCTACTGCTCCCCTGACATCCAAGCTGTCCTAGCCTCCAGAATTCCTTGAATCTTCACTCCATATCCCAGCACTGAATTACACACCCACCACCTTCTGCTGCCTCAAATAAAAAAAAGCAGCCTAATTCAATTCAGCATGACCCCACCTTACCCGTGCTATTTAAGGGCTTCTTCCTAACTTTAACACACTTATTGCCACACACACAGCCTGTTCTCTTTGTACTCCCATGTGGAGCACAAACACTTCCCTCTTCCCGTGCAGTAATGGGACCTCACTCAGGAGGTTTGTGCATTCTCCAGGTCATGGATGTTTCCTGAGGTCCACCCAAGTGTGAGGAGTGATGAAGGGGAAAAGGGCAGGTTCAGCTCATGGGGCATGGTTGAGCACAGACACGCCCAGCAGTGGGCATTCCCCATCTCCTAGGCTGAGGTGGGCACACAAGAATCAACCCTCATTTGCACAGGAGGGACTTTGCTTCCTGCCATGTTCCTATGTGAAACCTCCTTCTCCTACTTGTCCACCTGCAGAAATCGACTGCTTTCAATTTCCAGACTCAGAAATGGAAAATGATTGTAAGGAACCAACAGCCATCAGCTTGTTTCTCACTGATCCACCCCAATTCTCTTTCCCAGACCTCTATATGACCAGTCACAGCTGCTCAAGGCCACTCTTCAGAGGAGTCTTTGAGGTTCCTGGATCATTCCAATGCTTATTAACGGTCCTCCTGGCTCCCTCCAGCACTCATGATGAGCTTTCTTGGCCATAACAGGGCCTTTGTGACCATGTCTTCTGCAGTGGTTCTCTGTTTATGATCTTCTGTGTAGAAAATGTGGTCACAGAAAAACACCAAATAAATCAAAACAGATGCTGAGTGAATTGCCAGTAAGAATCTGTCGAGGGTTAAGATTGCGGGGTGACAATAAAACCCTGGACGATGTATTGTTAACCCCCTCTCCCCCTCCACTTTCCCCTTTTTGCCCCTCCCTCTCCCCCCTTCCCACTCAGGACAGGCGATCGGGAGGGAAAGAAGGACAGAGAGAAGAGAGTTGGAAAAATTAAAGATGTTTTACTAATGCTACTAATAGGAATAGAGAAAATAATACAAAATATACAAAACCAATCTTGAAAGTCTCAGCAACTGCAGGGCAGGCACCCGAAGTCCTGGATTAGACTCCGCAGCCAAGTGGAGCTGGATTCAGTCTCTCACTGGCCTCAGTTCTCAGGGATGAGCAGCAACATCCTCTCCTAAGGTCGGCCATAAGGAAAAGGGACGAGATCCTCGTGATCTCCCACTTTTATATGGAGTATTCACGTGAATGGAATGTTATACACAGTTGGTCAGTTTCTTAGTCACTTGTTTCTCGTCGCCCCTCTCGCGAGATGTCCATCCATGCTTATCAATATGTTTGCATTCCATCGCTAGGTTTACCAAAACATGTGTCTGGTTCTCCAGGAAAATGCAGTTAATATGAAGCTTTAGCTGACAGGCAAAATTCACTGAAAGAGAAACTTGTTTTTAACAAAACCAAGACAGAACCAGGCTCTGCTTTCCTTGGAAGGGGATCCAACCTCTGCTGCTCTGCAGAAGGAAACCAGCAGTGTCCATGCCACCTGGGGACACAAAAGGTGACTTTTCAAGCCTGCCTTTTGTCTGAGCCATTTTAGATATGTATTTGTGGATTGGGTGTTATGCTTTATATAGCAAATAGTCATTTATTGCCATTGCCCAAAATGGCTACCACAAATGCAGATCTCTTTGCTGCAGATATTTATACCTGGGCAATTTAATGCTTTTTCTGTTGTTGTAGATACTGATATTCTTGGGGAAATCACAAAAACACTTGAAGGACAATGGAAGGATTACCATCTTCTTGGCCCTCCAGTGCACTGGCTCCTCCTTGCCAATGCCTCACTGTCACTGCACAGGGTCTAAATCTGGTGAAGTATTCTGGATATAGTGTAAAAGGTGCTGAGCAGAGGGGGAGAATCACTTCTTCTGGCTGTGCTCCTGCTCTTATGGCCCAGGAGGCTGTTGGCCACCTTTGCTGCTGGTTCCTGCTTTCCCTAGTGGAACTCAGGGACTACCAGAGCCACTTCCACAGGGCTGCTGCTCAGCCACGCAGCCCCTGGCCTCTGCCACTGCAGCCTGGAATTCCCCTGCCCAGTTTTTGGGTCTTTTTAGATGTATGCAAGATTTGCTTTCTCCAGTCATGATGACCTTCCAAAATGCATCAGAGAAGCCCTGCTATGACATCAGCCTGGTCTCTCAACATCCCTGGGTTCCTCCCATCTGGTCCAATGAACTATTAAGGGTTGAGCTTTCCTCAGTAACCTCTGACTTGATCTCCATCCACTTCTGCATTTGTCTGGGATTCTGCCTTGTAGGCACATGGAACTGGGAGAACCTCATGCAAAGGCAAAAGCCAAGAGTACCTCACACCTTAGCAAATTCAGCAGTGGTCACACATTATCTTCATTTCTCCTTTAACTGTTCCTGAAGTAGTAACAGCTCATCGTTGTGCCCATAAACTCCCTTGCAAGTGTCAACTCTACAACAGCTCTGGCTTCCCTAAAACCAACCACACTTCTGAATTCCTTCTTTGTTTCAAGTCCCTGCATCTACCTCCTGTATGCTTCCTTTTTTCTATGGAGTTTCTTCATGAGTTTCCTATTTTGCAAAGCTGCTCTCCCGAGATGTCTGCTTGTTCTCGTGAGTGTTGCTATGGACAGTCTCATACTTAAAAGACACTGACCTTGAAGACCAGTTCTACTGAGCTCTGCTGCTCTTCCCATTAGCATGGGATCCCCACTAAGAGTCCCAATAATGGGCCAAAGGTTGCATCTGCAGTTGTGGTGGCTTGACCGTGGATGATCTCCAGGTGCCCACCAAAGCTGTTCTATCACTCCCCCTTCTCAGCTGGTCAGGGGAGAGAAAATAAATCAAAAGGCTTGTGGGTTGAGATAAGGACAGCGAGATCACTCACCAATCACCATCACAGGCAAAAGAGACTCGACTCAAGGAAATTAATTTAGTTTATTGCCAGTGAAATCAGAATAGGGTAATGAGAATCAAACCCAAATCTTAAAACACCTTCCCTCTACCTCTTACTTCTTCTAGAGCTTAACTTTACTCCCAATTTTCTCTGCCACCAGTGGTGCAGGGGGAAAGGGAATGGTGTTGAAATCAGTTCATTACTATTGTTTCTGATGCTCCTTCCTCCTCAGGGGGAGGACTCCTTGCACTCTTCCCCTACTCCATCATGGGGTCCCACCCATGGGAGACGGTCCTCCACAATCTTCTCCAACAGGAGTCTTTCCCATGGGCTGCAACTCTTAATGAACTGCTCCAGCATGGGTGCCCCACAGCGTTGCAAGTCCTGCCAGCAATCCTGCTCCAGTGTGGGCTTTTCTCCTCCAATCCCTAACATTCTGTGATTCACAGCTCCTGCTGGAAGCCTGCTCCAGTGTGGGCTTCCCACAAAGTCACAGCCTCCTTTGGTGAAGTGGGGTTCCACCTGCTCCACCCGCTCCAATGTGGCATCTTCCATGGGCTGCAGGTAGATCTCTGCTCCACCATGGATCTCAATGGGCTGCAGGAGACAGCCAGCCTTACCATGGTCTGCACCACGGGCTGCAGGAGAATCTCTGCTCCAGCGCCTGGGGCGTCTTATCCTCTTCTTCCTTCACTGACCTTGGTGTCTTCAGAATTGTTGCTTTGACATATTCTCACTTCTCTCAGCGGCTGCTGTTCCACAGCAGGTTTTGGGTTTTTTTCCCCTTCTTAAATAGGTTATCACAGAAGCACTTCCACCACTGTTGCTGATGGGCTTGGCCTTGGCCAGCAGTGGATCTATCTTGGAGATGATTTGCTATAGTTCTGTCAGACACAGGGTCATCTTCTAACAGCTTCTCACAGAAGCCACCCTTGTAGCCCCCCACTACTGAAACCTTGCCATGCAAACCCAACACAGCAGTCTGCTGATCTCCTTCCCCCTGGGAGGTCAGACCCTCCTCTTTCACGGTCACAACACCCGAGACTGATGCTGCTTTTCACATCCATGACCAGCTCTTCCTTCTTCGTGAGTAACAGACTTTTCTTCAGAGCAGACTCATGCTGGACTGAAGGGCAGAAGAAATGAGGTGCCCACAAAGAGAGCAAACCCTGATCTCCCCAAGGCCAGAGAGAAACAGATCTGGGCTGCACAGTCTGAGCCAGAGAGGGGTTTGCTGTCTGTTGTGTCTCGGCAGCCCTGAGGGTCTGTGGTGAAGGTGAAACTGATCTTGGGAAGGAACAGATGATTTTGAAAATGTCCTTGGGGGCTCTACAGGCACAGTGGGGCCCGATCCAAGATTGTATGATCGAGGGGATGGTTAAATGATGTGGGGGATAGGAACCAGTAGATTTTAAGAGAGAATGTATGTGAGTGGTCACCCTGGTGTGAAGTGTTTTGCATTCATGCCCTGCCCAGCATCTACTGGATAGAGGTGGGACGCACCTTACACCCCTGCAGTGGTGTGTCTCAGTCACTGGCCCAAAGGCACCGAATCTGTCTGGGATGCCCTGAGTGTTGCCTGTCACACAACTGGTCTGAATGGGGACAGAGTTTCTCTGCAGGACCTGTGTTGTCAGCTACATGCAGTTGTGCTAGAGAGCCCCGGCACCTCCATAGCACTACAGGCCTGTATTTGGACATCAAATTGAGATCCAGGAACCCTGAATCTGGTTTGGCAGTGGAAGGAGGTAGGTGAGACAACTGCCATCATAATCAAAGGAGATGTAGAAAACACAGCTGGTGGTGAAGAGAATGAGAGAGGCTGAGCTCTCCTTATGGCACAAGACTCCATTTGCTCAGCTAAATACCTCTTCAGTCTGCTCTGAAAATAATTAATGGAAATAAGCTATTACCCTGAAAGTGGGCATCTGCTGTCATTTCACCTGGCCAATGGACTTCCCCACCAGCCTCCAAGAAGATGCACCCAGATGCTGCCCTGTCTCTCAGCATTGCTCCACTAGACACTGCAGCCAGCTCCATGTATCTTGGACCAGCTCTGGAATTCACGTATCACCAGGTGTTTGTTTCTGAACAACTCACTGCTGCCCTCCATCTAACTTGGAGCTCCTACAAGGGTATTTTGGACACATCCAGATTGAAGGAAGAGGATTCCCACCTCCTGTGGGTTTGTAGCAGGTGTTAGGAAATAGGCTGCCTTAGCTTTCTAAGTTATTTGGTATACAACTTATTACAGAGCTTATTTAGAAATTGCTTGTATAGAACTTGTTGAGCATAACTTGCTTAGCATAAGTAACTAATTTGACTTAGGCCACAAGATGTGAACTTGCAGACTGCCTAGAAGGTCCTCAGAGTTCGCTCAAACTAGAAGATAAAGGAGCTTTTGATCGTCAGCAGGAACTGCATCCCTAGAGATGGGTAAAGGAATGGAAGGGCGCATCTAAAGGAGACAAAAACTGAAGAATGTTTTGGTTATTTCCAAGGACGTATTTTACTTCCCAGCTGCAGGTGCAAAATAGCAACTGAAGGACAGAATTTAGGTTGATTTTTAGTCTGGTCAGTGAAAAAACAAACAGCTACCCTCAGAGATAAGAAATGACCTGCCTGGCAATAATGAAGAGATCCAATTGATACCTAAAATCAGCAATTAGTAATAAAATAAATCTATACGAATAAGGCACTTGCTAAATTAATAAGGGTCACTGATGTTAGGTGTTAGGCACTTGTT
Source organism: Streptopelia turtur (assembly GCA_901699155.2). Taxonomy (NCBI): domain Eukaryota; kingdom Metazoa; phylum Chordata; class Aves; order Columbiformes; family Columbidae; genus Streptopelia; species Streptopelia turtur. Next base: position 23,787 of record CABFKC020000168.1, on the reverse strand, counting down.
AGTCATTAAGTCACAAGAATGGTATTTGTTAAGATAAGCAGGAGAAGGGTAGGAGACAATGCACTCGCACTCAGAAGATAAGGTGGTGACACCAGCACAAGCAGGTTACAAGCCAAATAACAAAGGATTGTATTGCATATGTGAAGGATTTATTGGAAATATAATGAATATGTATGATCTGGATGGATATCACCTGTGCCTGGGGTTAGCGGGGCACCAATAAAGGATGCTTGCTTTTAAAACCACAAATTTTGGTTTTAGATGTTTATTTAATTCATGGATTTATGGTATCACAATGAAGAACAGGGAGACCTCAGACTCTAATTCTACAATTAGCCCAAATTGCTGTGTGAGGAGTAGGAATCTTGGATTGCAAGGGTATAACCGCTCAGGGTTTTCTTTGCTTGGGGTCCCTCTTCTGGAGGTCCCATATTGAGCTGCTCTCTACATTGTACCTTATTTAAGAAGAATTTCTGGAATTCATGTCTGAGTCTCTGCTTCAGGAAACCTAGGGAGAAAAACTTTCCTTAACATAAGCATGGGAGGGAACTTAGTCCCCTTCTAGCCCCAGGATGAGATGCTGCAATTTACTAAGCTGAATCCCTTCCCTTAGCTGCAGTAAAGGAGATCCCTCCCTGACCCTCTCAGGGTGTCCTGACTAATGGTGGGACAGTGAAAAGATGATTTCTGGACGTCAGTATAATTCGGATGGGAGAAATGACACAACTGGAAATAAGTGTGGTTCCCCAGGTGAGGGAGGGAGCATCAGTGATTCCTTCAGCTTGTTTCACGGCAGGATCCCCTGGAGCCCCAGGGACACCTGGAGGGAGCCCAGAGGGGACAGAGAAAGGGACATCATGGGCTGCTCCTGTGCTGCTGAGCTGGGCCGGGCTGGCCACATAAAGCTGGTGCATTCCATGGCTGATAGGATATGGCAGGGCAGTTCTCACAGTTTCTGCAGTGTGGAGAAGAACATGCTTGAGAGCGGGGTGTTTCTGAGGGGGCTTTTCAAAAGGAAGGTTAAAGTAGGGGCTACCTGAAGGGGGAAGGCACTTTCTGGAGTCTGTGCTTCCACTTTGCTGCCGTGACAAGTTGGCAGGTTGCATGGTGATGCAGTTGTCAGGTTTGTACAGGGGACTGTGACTCCTGGGACATTGCACTGGGAGAGCTGTAGCTCAGCGAAGAAGTTATCAAGTCCTTTCACTCACCTCAGCGTACAAACATCATTTTTGTGGTGTCCTTGGGCTTATCTGAGATGTTCTATAGGACTTGCTGGAGAGGGTCCAGCGTAGGGCAACGAAGATGATTAAGGGAGTGGAGCATCTCCCTTATGAAGAAAGGCTGAGGGAGCTGGGTCTCTTCAGTTTGGAGAAGAGGAGACTAAGGGGGGACCTTATTAATGTTTATAAATATATAAAGGGTGAGTGCCATGAGGATGGAGCCAGGCTCTTCTGGGTGGCAAACAATGATAGGACAAGGGGTGATGGGATCAAGCTGGAACACAAGAGGTTCCACTTAAATTTGAGAAGAAACTTCTTCTCAGTAAGGGTGACAGAGCACTGGAACAGGCTGCCCAGGGGGGTTGTGGAGTCTCCTTCTCTGGAGACATTCAAAACCCGCCTGGACATGTTCCTGTGCGACCTCACCTGGGTGTTCCTGCTCCATGGGGGATTGGACTAGATGATCTTTTAAGGTCCCTTCCAATCCCAAACATACTGTGATACTGTGATACTGTGAACCCCTGGTCACCTCTCCCACCCAGCAGAGCCTCTGCCATCAAGACCACAGGGTCCATGTCATGAGTCACCAGCAGCCAAACCCTCAGCAAAGGAGGAGACTGTCCTGCATGTCCGTCTGTCCCCCTCTGCCCTTGCCTCCCTTGGCAGAAGCAACGTGATATTTCTCTTTTTTTCTCCACCTGCCCACACTGCTGCTGTTGTTCAGAGGCTCTCTGGGGATGGGGCTTCCAGCTGAATCTCAGAAACTCACCTTGTGGGTCCTCCCATGCGGATGTGTCCATGGGAGGAAAGTGACCGGGCCACCTCCTTTCCTGTGGGGCTCTGGACCCCACAGGGTTCATGGGTGGGGAAAAAGCTGATTCTCACTCCAGGCACCCCATGTGCAGGACATCCAAAGGGACACAGCTCTCCATTGTAGTTGTTGCAACACCAAGGAACACAGTGCAGAAGCTGTGGAGACACTAAGGCCACAGAAATATCACTGTATGGCTGCATTTGGGAAACTGGAATGAGGTCTCAGTGTCCTTGGATGGAAAGGGAGTCTGGAGACAGGGTGAGGACATTGGAGATCTGCACTTGGAAATTGGGCTCCTCTGCTCTCAGCAGGGTGCAGTTTCTTCTAAGAGGAACATCCAGGGGTGACTGTCCTCTGTCCTCTAGCTCAAAGAGCTGCCACAACAGGGCAGCTGAGACCAGGACTGACGGACAGACCAGACCTTCTCACTCCGCACTAAGGGACAGTCCCATTTCCTTGCAAGTCCCACAAGGTTTCTCTATGAGAACAGCAGAAATGCCAAAGGTTTCTGCCTTAAAAGCATTACTCATGGGTGGTGGGGAAATGAGAACAGAAGACACAATAAAAAAATCCTCACAGCTCTGGTCTGCAGTCGGGTGAAGTGGGAGTGACAATGCTGAAAACCACTTTGACATCAAAAGTGATTTAATCTGAGATCAGCCCATGTTCCTATGTGCCTTTTGTTGTAGGGCAGGACTGAGTCTTGCAGAGCCCACAGCAGAGCCCCTGCTCCCTGGGGCACCCTCAGCCAGCATCCATCAAAGCTCATGACAAGGACCTGCCAAAAGCCTTCCTGAAACTGGAGAGTGAGTTGGGGAACGGGAGGTCTGTGAGAAATAGCACAGGTTTTGCTCAGACAAATTGTACCCTGATCTGTCACTCTCTTTTCCTCTGTGAACAGGTCCCCATGCCCAGGGGCAGATGTCCAACAGCAGCTCCATCACCCAGTTCCTCCTCCTGGCATTCTCAGACACACGGGAGCTGCAGCTCTTGCACTTCTGGCTCTTCCTGGGCATCTACCTGGCTGCCCTCCTGGGCAACGGCCTCATCATCAGCACCATAGCCTGGGACCAGCACCTGCACACCCCCATGTACTTCTTCCTGCTCAACCTCGCCCTCATCGACCTGGGCTGCATCTCCACCACTGTTCCCAAATCCATGGTCAATTCTTTGTGGGAAACCAGGGCCATTTCACATACAGGATGTGCTGCCCAGGTCTTTCTCTTTGTCTTTTTCATTTCAGCAGAGTTTTATCTTCTCATGATCATGTCCTACGACCGCTACGTTGCCATCTGCAAACCCCTGCACTACGGGACCCTCTTGGGCAGCAGAGCTTGTGTCCACATGGCAGCAGTTGCCTGGACCGGTGGGTTTCTCCATGCTCTGCTGCACACGGCCAATACATTTTCACTATCGCTCTGCTATGGCAATGTTGTAGACCAGTTCTTCTGTGAAAGCCTCCAGATCCTCAAGCTCTCCTGCTCACATCCCTACCTCAGTGAGTTTGGGGTTATTGTGATTAGTCTCGTAGCAGTATTTGTGTGTTTTGTGTTCATCGTGGTGTCCTACGTGCAGATCTTCAGGGCCGTGCTGAGGATCCCCTCTGAGCAGGGACGGCACAAAGCCTTTTCCACCTGCCTCCCTCACCTGGCCGTGGTCTCCCTGTTCCTCATCACTGCCATGTTTGCCCACCTGAAGCCCCCTCCATCTCCTCCCCATCCCTGGACCTGGTGGTGTCATTTCTGTACTCGGTGGTGCCTCCAGCACTGAACCCCCTCATCTACAGCATGAGGAACCAGGAGCTCAAGGATGCCCTGAGGAAACTTGTAGATAGATGCTTTTCAAAAGCAATAAACTGTCCATCTTCCGCACATCACTCATGATATAACTCATGACAGGCCCAGCTTCTTTTTTGTATATTTCGTATCTCTTGATATTTTTTTCCGTTTTTTTTTGGTCACTGAAGGGAGGTTTGTTTGATTTTGGTTTTTTTTAGCTGTGATAATATTACCCACAAAGAAATGTTATTTTTCATCTCACTTCTAATTCCCCATTGACCTTTATAGTTTGAATTATAATAGACTGTGTAAACAACAGTCTGTGCTCTCTGTGTACTTAAACAAAATAAAGAACCCTGCACGGAATTGTTTCTCAGGCATCTTTCCTCTGAGACCTTTGTGAAGCTGAGTTCAAAGTGCCTGTGTGCAAAGGTGAAGGGAAAAAGATCCCAGCACAGTAGCTCTGCCAGGGAGCACCAGCCTTGTTCTTCCCTAAGTTCTCTCCTTCTACTTCCCCACTGACCTTCTCAGCCCTTGTGTGGGTACAAGTCACCTCTGAGCTCCCTCCATGGCCAACTCAGGGCTTGTGTGGGAGGTGGCCACAGTGACACTGACCAACATCATGCTGCCAGGTGCCAGCTTGGGGCGGTTGTCTCTTGTAACCACCATTTTGATCATTGTCCTCTCATCACAGCTGAGAGTTTCTTCTTCCTTCCATGGAAGGACACTGAATGACCAGCTCAGAAGTCCAGGTGTGCACTGAGGCGAGACATGAGCATGCACATTTTGTGTTGGGGGAGACAAACCCAAAGGAGCACAAATGTCATCAGCTGTTTCTGTGGGTGCCATGGAGGCCCATAGGACAGTGTATTGAGATCACTTTATGTTGAGAGTAACTTCCCCAACAAACTACCTCAAGGCAGAACTGGGATGTGTTTTCTTCAACTGAGGTCCCTGTGTCCTCCCTGGAGACCTACTACAGCTCCACCACCCAGCCCCACTTGCTTGCCACCTTTGTGACTGATGATAGCAGATGTGGGTCATGATGTGAGTGGGAGTTAGGCTGGATGGTTAATCCTAGATGACATCGGTGGTGTGGAGTCCTCCTGGCAGCCAGTCACTGTTGGAATCCCTCTGTGACCAACACTTGAGTGAACACTGTTGAACATCTTCATTATCTCCCTGCATGATGAGATGGAGCTCACCTTCAGCTCCTTTGTGTATAATGGCAAACTGGAGGTAGCCCTTGAGCTGCTCCATCCAATTCACCCTGCCTCACACAAGAGAGTCAGACAAGATGACAGACATGTCATTTATAGGCAGACAAGATGACAGACATGTCATTTCTAACCTGAGTTATTCTATGATGAAAGAAAACTTTGCCTTGGAGAGCTCTTTGGAAACAGAATAGGGAGAGGAAGGAGAAAAGACAATGAGGCAGTAGGGAGAGAAAATGCTGCACTCTAAATACAGAAGAAAATTTATTTTGATAAGTGGCTGCCTAAGATTATTCACATAGATCAAAAGAGTATAATCAGCTTTCTGGTTCATGACCTTGATACTGTTAATAAAACAAACAAACAAACAAACAACAACCAACCAACAACAACAACAACAAAAAACCAACCAACCAAACAAACAAAAAAAAAAAAAGAACAACCCAAACTACTAAAAAAAATCATTGAAGTTCTTTAAAAAAACTAGCCATGATGGCAACTTTTTCAGTGATTTCACTGAGTTCCTTTCTGCAGAGGTTTCAACTTTTTCCTACTCCTAACGGCTACCACTGAATGGTAGCTCTCACCTCTAAAGGAATCCACTACTCTAACCCTTATCCTCAAACCTCCCTCTAAACCAAAGTGCAAACACATAACCTTTTACCCTTACGCTACCACTCATACTAATTCTTAGTCCTTACCCCTAGCATGAAAATGCTGGCCTTAAGCCAAGGCCTGACCCCAGCCCTAAAAAAACCCTAACACTCAAAGCCAGTCTATACCCTAAATACTAACAAGACACCCTCAGCAGAGTTCCAAACTTTCCTGCTAAGCCCTTACCTTATCCCTAATCCAGGTAGACAAACTCTAGTCCAGAAACCCGTACCTGAAAACCTAACTCCCAAAGCCCTCCTTCCCATGTTTTAACCCCTCAACTTCAGTCCCTTTCCTAACCTGGATTTAGGTTGGTTGGCACCTTGGTGGCAGGACAGGGATCATGAGATCCCAGAGCAGTCTCATCATGTAGGAAAAGGAATGTGAGGTGACCTGTATCTGGTCATCTCCTGACCACAAGGAGGAGATGGGTGATAATGCTGTGGTGAGCTCAACCACAGCTTAGGCAACTCCTACTCCAGCAGGCAGCGTAGGACTGTGAACGTGACTGTCAGTTCTGTCTCTGGAGTTGAACGGCATGTGGCTTGGAAGATTCTGGTGAAGTTACTTTTGCCTGGTCAGCTGGTGTAGCTAGTCTTGCAGAACTCATCTGTAGAAGGGCTATCCCATTTCACTCCTCTTATCACTTTCGGTGTTTTCTTACATGGAAAAAAATTCAAGTCGTTCACATGTGAATTTGTGGTTGCAGTTTTAGAGAGAGATAAGGACACGAAGTTGGCCTAATAGTCGTTATCAGGTGGGAGCTCCCTGCAGACTTCGCTGTTACAATCCAGTTAATTCTTCCACCCAGGGATCCATTCAGCACAACACAGCCTGAAGGCCAAGCTGTACATGGAGCACAGCCCTGGGTCTACTCAGGTTTACTGCTGTGTGGATCTCTAACTCCTCCGTGTACAATGGTCTTGTGGTCAGGATCACTGGATCTCCTGATGAAGGTTAGGCAGAAAATAGGGTCTTATTTGAACAACTAGAGGAAGAGTCACAACTTTAGGCCCTGGTAATCAATGGGGGCTTTGAAGACCATGGACCTCTTCTAGAAGTCCTTGGCTGAAGGGCAGGTGGAAGGTAATCCCTAACCCAAGGTGGTGAAAATGGTCTCCTGGCTATATTTTTCACAAGAGGACAAGGTAGGACTTTGCAAAGATGTGGAAGACAGCTGTGTCTACAGTGTGTGTGTGTGGGGGGGGGTAGAAAACCCTGAGGGAAGCGAGCAAGACAAATTGTAGCGTTGCTGAGCAGAGAAGGATGACCTCCCTCAACCCTCTGGCAGTGCTGAGTCAAGGGGGATGAGAAGGACTCCCTTGTTTGGTTGGCCACACTCCTACTAATGCAGCCCAGGATGCCATTGTGCACCTTTACTTTGAAGGTGCAAAGCCAGGAGAGGACGGGGCTGTGGGGTGTATTAGAAAGGGTGTTGGGGTGTATTACAGGGAGGGTGGTCAGTAGGTCAGAGAGGTTCTCCTGCCCCTCTGCTCTGCCCTGGGGAGACCACACCTGGAATATTGTGTCCAGTTGTGGCCCCTCAGCTCCAGCAGGACAGGGAACTGCTGGAGAGGGTCCAGCGCAGCCACCAAGATGCTGCAGGGAGTGGAGCATCTCCCGTGTGAGGAAAGGCTGAGGGAGCTGGGGCTCATTAGCTTGGAGGAGACTGAGGAGTGACCTCATTAATGGTCATCAATATCTAAAGGGTGAGTGTCAGGAGGATGGAGCCAGGCTCTTCTCGATGACAACCAACGATAGGACAAGGGGCAATGGGTTCAAACTGGAACACAAGAGGTTCCACTTAAATTTGAGAAGAAACTTCTTCCTGGTGAGGGTGGCAGAGCCTGGCCCAGGCTGCCCAGGGGGGTTGTGGAGTCTCCTTCTGTGCAGACATTCCAACCCGCCTGGACACCTTCCTGTGTAACCTCATCTGGGTGTTCCTGCTCCATGGGGGGATTGCACTGGATGAGCTTTCAAGGTCTCTTCCAATCCCTGACGTTCTGTGATTCTGTGATAATAACAGCCTTTCCATACCTTCTTGGACATCAGCAAGATATCGTCCCTGGCTTGAGTTTGTCTTCCTTTGTATTCTCATTAGACCTTTCTTAGCTTTTGACCATGGAGATTCCTTCCTTGGTCAACTATTCCATTGATCTAATACCTCCTTCTGTTATCTGGAGTGCCTTGTAATTCCTGATATTCTGATGTTGTCAGGGGCACTACAAATCTGGTAGGGCCATCTGTACACACACGTTAATAGCTGTCCAAAGAGAGGTTCATTCCAGGGGAACCTGGAGAAACTCTGGGATTTGTCAATAAAAGCCTCATGAAATTTTACAAGAAGTTGCTAGTCCTTTACTGGGGGCAGAATAACCCCACACATGAGGGCAGGCTGGGACCTGAACAGCCCAGGAGCGATTCTGAGAAGAAGGGGCTGGGCGTTATGAGTGATGCCATACGAGCCAGTGGTGCATGCTCACCATGAGTAAGGCCAAGGGCACGTGGGGCTGCGTTAGGAAGAGTGTGACAAAGCAAACAAGGGAATTGTCATCCCCCTTGAATCAGTGCTCCAGTGGCCACATCTGGGCTAGTGTGTCTGGGTGTGGGACTCCCTGTTCTGGAGGAATGGAGAGGAACCAGAGAAGCTCCAGAGATCTGCCAGGATAGGGTTTGGGGCCTTTGAGAGAGGCTGAGAGACCTGGGCTTCTTGAGCCTGGTGAAGTGGAGGCTCAGGGCACTGTAGCAGTAGCCTGCAACTGCTTGAAGGGTGGTTTCAGAGATAATGGAGCTTTTCTTGGTAGTAGGAAGAGAAGGAAACCTCCACAAAGTGCAATTTGGAAGGCTGGAGGTTCAGAAAAAGACATCTCAGTCCAAGGGCAGTGCTGTGGTGCAAGAGGTCACCCAGAGGAAGTCTGGATCAGCCCACGGCTTTGTGCTTGAAGGAAAGACCAGAGAGGGTGGAGAGACATCAGTGAAAGTAGGAAATGCTGGGATGAGAGCTGGGTAGGAAAGCAAGATGGATGTCAACAGCCTGAAGGGACAAAGGTGCCTGAAGGGGACAGTATCAGCAAACAAGAAGTAGACATGGCCAAGGGCTCTGGTGAGGCTGAAAGGCCACACAGGACCAAGGTCTTTGTCCCCCTGGCTATGGCAGTTGTATCTGTCTCTGAGACCTACCAGGATAAACTCTATTTTGAGACTCTGGACTTTGATTTCTCGTTGCCCCTTTTTGGGGAAGCCAGGAGGGGTTGTACAGTTTCCTACACTTGACCTTGCTCAGACCCACACTCCACCGCTCCAGGAAGAGCCTGAGCCAGGCATGAGGGATCTGCCTTCCCAGGGCCTTTAGCTGGTAAAACAAACCAAGGATTTTCTCCATAGCAGAACGACCTGTCCAGTGCCTTTTCCTACCTGCAATCACAACCTTCAATTATCTTCTCTAACGAGTCCATGGAGAGTCTTTGTCAATAATGACCCTCAGTGGGGTCAATCAATGTTTCAAGGTACTTTGAGTTGCGCTTCTGACTTCCACCTCCTGAGCGATTTGTTCAGTCTCCTCTCAGTATCTGTAGTTCATGGACTAAGGGCCAAATACACCATGGGGCTCATTAAAATACAGAAAGTATTAATGAACTATTTCCCTTCCTGTAATTTTCTTCAAGTCTTCAAGACTAATTTGAGCTGTTTCATAATGTAGCAAAGAAGGAAGATTTCAAAATGCACCTAGCAGTGATTATTCTGTATTTTGAAGGGCATATTATGTTCCTTTTCAGTTCAGTGAAGAGGTGATAGTAGCGTTCTCTGGTTGATAATGATCCAGAATGTCTCCTCAGTAGGTCTGGACAGGTAGGAGAAGCAGTCCCTTGAGGTCCAACATGGTACGGACAACGCTCCTCCTCACCTGCCCAACCTCACCCTTTCTCTCGTTGCCCCCTGGGAGTTGTTCTCACTTTTCTTTACATCAGATTTGTCCACATTTCTCTGCAGCTGGATGTTACAGCTCCTTTGCACCATCTCCCAAATGCTCTTCCTAGAAAACTGGCTGCACAGAGGCACCAAATGATTTTTCCTAATTACAAACAAAGAAAAGTGAAGCACAATTGAGCTTCAAAAATAATAAAACACACTCCTCCACCATAAGTTAAGTAGAAACTGCCTCTAATGAGGTTGTCTTTCAACAAGGGATAATCTTATGAGAAATGTTTTAGGTAAGCAGATAAAATAATAAAGATACAAGCATAATTAAAGAGTTGACTAAGGAGACAATTAGACTACTGCAAAACAGGCAAACATTTAACTACCTGAAGTTTAAAACAGCAGCCGGCAAGTTGAGAGCAATCTGAATGAATAAAGAGTAAGAGAAAACTGGAGAATAATGAAAGGGGTCTTTGTCTAGAGAGCCTGCAACTGAAAATGGGACTTTAGAAACAGTCATTATATCAGGACAGGTGAAAACAGGTGAAAGATCACAGAAATTAAGTACACCATATAACAGGCACAATAGTGGCAAGGATGTTGCAGGAGATCAACACATCTTTGGAATATCCCTTTTGAAAGGTCACAGGATTGGTAGAGGTCTCTTGTGAGTGAAAACAAACCAATGTTGCAGCCAAAAGTGCCAGCCAGGGACTTTGGTGAGGAGTGACCTGTCCAATGAGTCCTCTTGGGTGACATTTCTGGGCACCTACTAGAGAAAAATGTGTCCGAAAGCCATCAGCATGGACTTAGCAAGGGTAATTAGTGTCTCACAAACTTGATTGCCTTCATGATGAAGTAACTGCATTTCTGCGTGAGGGCAGAACAGTGGATGCCATTCACCTCAGCTTCAGCAAGGCTCTTGGCATGGTGTCCCTCAATGTTCTTGTACCCAAGGTAGGTCATTACATTCAGATGGGTTGACAAACAGATGGGTGAAAACAGTTGGATATGAGGCTGACAGAGCAGTGGTGAAGGGGTCTCATGCCCAACCTGGAGACCACTGGGACTTACCGGGGGCTTGTGGGGCAGCACAGGGGACTCTGCTGAGACCTGGGCAGTTTAATACTTGGATAATCTGTGACCTTGAGGAGACAACTCCCACCACATTTGTTGATGATGCTAAATTGGGAAACCTCATAGGCAGGAGGGCTGTCCTGTCAGGAACATCACGACAGGGAAGGACAAAGGGCAGGTCCTGCACCTGGCATAGACTGACCCCTGAAGGTGTTGATAACTGGGAGAGAGGTCAGTGCTGCTAAGATGCTCAGGGACTGGGACACTTGCTGGGAGGAGAAACTGAGGGAAAGGGCCTTGTTCAGCCTGGAGAAGAGAAGGCTTTGGGCACCTTGTAACAGCCTCTCTGTCCCTGCGGGGAGGTTTTTCCAGAAGGTGGAGCCAGTCTTGTTATGGAGACGCTTGGCAGGGGGATAATAGACAATAGTCAGATGTTGAAATAAGGAAGGTTCAGGCTGCAGATAAGGAAAATATCCTTCTCAGTGAAGGCATCAAAGCATTGGAGCAGCTTCCCCAGCTTTGTTGTGCTGTCTCTGTCCTTGGATGTTTTCCAGCCCCCACATGGTAAAGCCTTGAGCAACGTGGTCTCACTCCACAGCTGAACGTGCTGTGAGGAGGAGGTCAGACCTGAGACCTCCTGAACTCCCATGCAGGAGAGTGGAAACCCGAATGGGGTTGTGGTGTCTGCCCCTCTGAGTCTTCCCCGGATGACAGCAGGGAACGTTCTCAGGTTCCCCATGACCATGGAGGTCAGTCAGTATAGTCAGACCAGCTGGAGCTTGCTTGTCCTCTCGTGATGCTCAGCAATAAAAGCCATGAGAAGGGCCGAGGTGTGCAGGGGGGATTCATAATTAAGGCATTTGGCTTCTGAAGCAGCTGCTACATGAACTGATGCCCAGTTTCCCGGGAAAGGGTTGGACATCACCTGCTGATGGCAAGCAGAGAATAAATGCTTTTGCTTCCACAGGCAATCTGTGCTTTTCTTTATTAAACTGCCTTTATCTCAAACAATGAGTTTTTCTTCCCCGTGTCCTCTTGAGCAGGGGAGTGATTGTGTGGTTTAGTGGAACTAAAATGTGGCAGCCAGGTTAACCCATTACATTCCTTTTTGTGCCCAACGTGGGGCATGAGACAAGGGCAGTTTTGTATTAATGGTGCTACAGTTATAGCAGCTATTTGGTGGACAGTGTCTGCGCAGGTCACTGAGTTTTCTGTCTGTGCTACTTATCTCCTGATTTTGCTGAGCTTGGGAACATGTTAATACAAACAAAGTCTACGCTCTTTGCCCTGGTATTGATGTCTTTACTGTGTTGGGGTAGGTATTCTATCTTGTGGAGAGGATAAGGGAACACATCTCCCTCTTCCCTTAGAATCACAGAATGGTTTGGCTTGGAAGAGACCTTAAAGACCATCTAGTTCCAGCCCCCCTGACCCACATCTTCCTCTAGAAAAGGTTGCTCAAATCTCATTGCGTTGGTTTGACTGAAACTGAGTTAATTTTCTTCATGCAGTTAGAAACCTTTTTGCAGCTAGCATGGTCATTGTTTGGATTTAGTTTGGGAAAATCAGATAACACCCCGGGACAGAGATAATGTTTTTCTCCAAGTAACTTTCCAGTGGTTTTGAAGTGGAACAAAGAGAATACAAGAGCCTATTATCTTAGTTGCTGTCTGGGAGCCAAGGTCTTTCTGAGCTTTGTGCCCACAGGTGCGAAGCAGCTGGGAAGGGAAGCATGGATGGGACAGAGCTTGACTGACAGCCAGACTGACCAATGAGAATATTCCATGCCATTAGCATCAGGCTTCATGCTGAAGGAGGGCGGGGTTTTCTGGATGCAGAGATTGAGACCTGTTTCAGTTCTACTGTGTTTCGGTGGAGTTCCATTTGGGAGTTTCTTTTGGGTTGACCTTTTGCCATTTTACCATTTTGCAATGACCTCTGGGCCTTTCTGCACTTTTCCCTCTTCCCCTGGGATCAGGTGTTCAAGACCAGGCTGCTCTCTCTCTTTCTTGGACCGGCTGCTTGGTGCAGGCGGAGTTTGTGAGGCATTGCATTGAGTATCTTATTTTATATTCCATTTTCCATTTTATATGTGTTATTAGCTGTGGTGGTATATTAGTATTATTTTGTTATTTTATTAAACCGTGTTTATCTCAATCCAGGAGTTTCTCCCTTCACTTTTGATTCTCTCCCCGATTTGGGGGTGGGTGGTGGGAGTGAGCGAGCAGCTATCGTGGTTGTGATTTCTAGCTCGGGTTAAACCATGACAAGGGGCTAAACAGAAATGTTTTCACAGTCTGTGTTTTCACAAGAACATCACCAAAACCCATTTTACCTTTTTTTTTCATCTCTTCTGGCAAAGTCTCTCTCCCTTCCCCCAAATCTCCCATCTCTCCTGCACAGGTTCTGTCATGACATACCCAGCTCTTTAAGCAATCTTGGATGAATCTCATCAGGCCTCATCGACTTGCAGGGATCCAGCTGGAGTCACAGGGCTTGATTCCTTTCATGTGGGAGAGCAGCAGGAATGCGTGGAGCTCTGCCTGGGGACAGACAACGTCAGCTGAACGTTGAGGAGTCACCATGAGAGGGCAGAACAACATGGGCAGTGTTGTGGTGACTGGACATCAGCTACAGTCTCACTGATGAGGAAGAGGAATGAGATGAGGTCTCCTTCAGACAAATGAAAGAAGCCTCATGTTTCCAGGGCCGTGTCGTCGTGGCAGACCTGAGATATCCCAATATCTGCAAGGAACCAGCCATCCAGGAGGGTTCGGAGCTCATTGGCAACATCTTCCTGATACGGGTGACTGAGGAGTCAGTGGGGTGAGGTGCCCTGTGGGACTTCACACTTACAAACCAGAAAGAGCTGGTCAGGATGGAACAGTCAGGGATGGGAAAGTGGAGCTGAGGCAATGTACTTTCCAAGTATTGCCTCAGGGATACACAGAATCATAGAATGTCCGGATTTGGAAGGACCCACAGGATCATTGAGTCCAATTCCTGTCCCTGCACAGTTCACACCATGTGCCTGAGGACATTGTCCAGTCTCTTCTTGAACATTGTCAGGCTTAGGGCCGTGACAGCATCCAGCATTCCAGCGTCCAGCACCCTCTGGGTGAAGAACCTTTTCTTCATGTCCAACTGGCCCTCCCCTGGCACATCTTCCTGCAATTCCCTGTGACTTATAGACATTACTAAGGTCCCCCCTTAGCCTCCTCTTCTCCAAACCAAAGAGACCCAGCTCCCTCAGCCTTTCTTCATAAGGGAGATGCTCCACTCCCTTAATCATCTTTGTTGCCCTATGCTGGACTCTCTCCAGCAGTTCCCTGTCCTTCTTGAACTGAGGGGTCACAACTAGACACAATACTCCAGATGGGGTTTCACCAGGGCGGAGTAGAGGGGAAGGAGGACCTCTCTCGATCTGCTAACCAAGTGAGCACAAATGCCATCAGCTGTTCCTTGGGATTCCATGAAGGCCTGTGGGACAGACAGTGTCTTGAGGTCACTTCACGTTGGGAGTAACATCCCATGGGAAATCGTCCACTGGGATCTTCTTCCTTGAACTGTGAGCCCTGTGTCCATTCCTCATGATGTGGGACATGTCAGATGAGTGCAGAGCAGGGGGACACACAACAGGGCTGAGGTGCCTCCCGTCCTTTGGGATGGGCAACAGGAGGCCAGAGGGACACTGTGACTCCTGCCTCTGTGTAAAAGGGACAGACTCTGTCTCTGAACATCTCTGGGTGCATAATGAGCCCATGATGCCAGCTCAGATGTGGACACCTGACAGACACTGACATTTCTGTGTGTGACTCCAGAACAAACCTCACTGGCCCAGACAGATCAATCTCACATGCTCTTGTCTGCTATGTTGTCCTTACCCGTGAGTCTGGATTGTGGTCTCAAATGTGTCAGAGCAACCAGAGAGGTACTCAGGTCCTTGGAAAAGGCACTTGTCAAACCTGTCTTCAAGAAGGGCAGGAATGAGAACTGGGAGAATTATGGGCTAGTGAGCCTACCTCTGTCCCTGGGAAGGAAATAAGACAAGTCTTCCTGCAGCCATGTCCAGGCACTTGGAAAACAAGGAAGGGATTGCTGAACCCAAATGGGGAGGGAAACAAAGGCACGTTGTGCACATGGAATTTCACAAGGTGTCAGACATGGTTTCCTGTGGTGTCCTTGTAATGTGATTGGTGCTCTCTGGGTAAAGAAGTGGATGCTGGATGGGAAGTTGGCTGGATGACGAAGCCCAAACATCACCAGTGGTACAAAGTGCCCACAGAGCCAGTTACCAGTGGGATCCCTCAGGGACCAGCACTTGGGCCAACACTGTTGAACGTCATTATTCTCCCCATGAATGATGTGAACACAGTGAACCTTCATCTCCTTTGTGGATGGTGCAAAGCTGGGCAGAGGCCTTGGACAACCTCACCTGGGTCACCCTGCCCTGAGCAGGACAGTGAGACAAGATGATGTTCAAACCTGAGTTGCTCTGTGATTCCAGGAATCTTTCCCTTGGAAACGTTTTGGAAGAAGGAAGAGGTGGAGGAACAAGAAAATAAAAATACAGGCAGAGGAGGAGACCTAAAAGGTGTCAAATAAACAGAGCAGTTCTGTGAAGAATGTTTCTCTACTCAAATTGTTAGCAGGAAATCTATAACCAGCTCCCCAAACTCCCTGTTCTGCCCATTGGCCCCTGGGATTTCCAGCACATTTCTTTACATCAGATTCTGCACTGAAGTTTGCACTGATTGTTACAGCTTCTTCGCAGGAATTGCTTCATGTTTCCTTAGAGAACTGGATGTAAACAGGCACCGGGGAATTTTTAATTAGAGGAAACAAAACAAAAAACACAATAGAACTTAATGATGTTTCTCAGTTCTGTGGTTAAATTAAGTAGTTTCCAGCGAGGTCCGTTGCCATAATTGAAGAGTTGCCTGTAGGGAGTATGAGAGCAACTGCTGAAAGACTTTACCTGCCTGAAGCTCAAAGCAGAGTGAGAGCTGAGAGGCTCTGAATGAGCCAAGAGTGAGAGGTGAAGAACCTCTGGGGAGCGATGGAAAGTGCAAATGTCCAGCCAGGCTTCTGAAGAGATGAGTTCAGACACGGTGAGCTGGGGAAGGACAGGTGGAAACTCCTGGATGTCCAGGGGATTAAATACACGTAGTGATAGACAGAGTTCTGGCACTGCAAGCACAGGGAAAGGCCAACGGTTCATCTCCCACAGTCCATACACATTCCGAAAATTCATATTTTGGCAGGGTAGAAATTCCACAGACATTTTATTGGAAATATTGAATTATTTCATTCGATGAAAAAATGAGTGCGGGGTTTTTCGTTCTTTTGGTTGTTGTTGGTTTGGTTTTTAAGTTTTATGGGGAAATCTCAGGTTTTGGGGCTGAGCTCCATGGTCTCACTATCAGCACCCAGTGCAAACCTCGAGAGGCCCCGTGTACCTGAGGTGTTTGCCTGGGACTGGCAGGTATCAGACCAGACTGATAGAGCCATGGTGCTTTCATCATTTACAATTAGTATTCAACACTTGTGCATCTAATTAGATCAGTTTCAGGACTGTAGGTGAAGAGGCAGATATGTGAAGAGCACTTAGAAGATGTGATAGAAGAATATTCCAGTTGATAATAGAGAATCATAGAATTATGTCAGTTGGAAGAGACCCTCAGGACCATTGAGTCCAACCACAACCTAAATCTAGAACTAAACCGTGTACCTAAGAACCTCGTCTAAACAACTTATAAACCCCTGCAGGAATGGTGACTCCACCACTGCCATAGGAATCCTGTTCCACCACATGACAACGCTTTCCAGGAAGAATTGTTTTCCTAATATTCAATCTAAACCGCCCCTGGCACAACTTGGGGCCATTTCCTCTTGTCCTATCACTTGCTACTTGGGAGAAGAGACCAACCCCCTCCATGTTCAACCTCCTTTCAGGCAGTATGGACAGCGAGAAGGTCTCCCCTCAGCCTCCTGTTCTCCAGGCTGAACCCACCAGTTCCCTCACCTGCTCCTCATCACACTTGTGCTCCAGACCCTCACCAGCTCCGTCGCCTCCTCTGCACTCTCTCTAGTGCCTCAATGTCCTTCTTATGATGAAGGGCCCAAACCTGAACACAGGATTCAAGATGCGACCTCTTC
The DNA here is from genome assembly GCA_901699155.2 of Streptopelia turtur. Taxonomy (NCBI): domain Eukaryota; kingdom Metazoa; phylum Chordata; class Aves; order Columbiformes; family Columbidae; genus Streptopelia; species Streptopelia turtur. The sequence goes on along the minus strand of CABFKC020000168.1, from coordinate 6,950 downwards.
AGCACTGAGGACAGCGGCACAATCACGCTACTCCTGCTGGCCACACCATTCCTGCTACAAGCCAGGATGCTGGTGGCCCTTTTGGCCACCTGGGCACACACAGCTCATGTTCAGCTGCTGTCGATCAACACCCCCTGATCCCTTTCCACCAGGCAATTTTCCAGCCACTCTTCCCTGAGCCTGGGGTTGTTGTGACCCAAGTGCAGGACCCGGCACTTGGTCTGGTCAAACCTCATACAAATGGCCTCAGCCCAATGATCCAGCTGGTCCACATCCCTCTGCATGGCCATCCCACCCTCCAGCAGATCAACACTCCCACCCAACTTGGTGTCATCTGCAAACTTACTGAGGGTGCACTCCATCCCCTCATCCACATCACTGATAAAGCTTAAGTAGAACTGAGTCAAATACTGAGCCCTGGGGACACCACTTGTGACCGGACGCCACCCGGATTTGGCTCTGTTCACCACAATTCTTTTGGTCCAGCCCTCCATCGCACATAAACCATCCAGGTCATGAGCTGCAGCTTCTCCAGGAGATGCTGTGGGACACGGTGTCACAGGCTTTACTGCAGTCTAAGGACACAACACCCACAGCCTCTGTGGTGGATTCACTCCCCACGACAGACTCTCCCTCATCTGCTCAGCTGGTCACCTTGTCACAGAAGGAGATCAGGGCTGGTCAAGCAGGACCTGCCTTTCATCCAGCCATGCTGATTGGGCCCCATTGCTCGTCTGGTGTGTGTGACCTCACAGTCCTTTCCCAGCCATGTTCCTGCTGTTGGCCAATCCCCTGCAGACCAGAAGTGACCTCACAGTGCCCTCCACAGCCATTGGCTCCTACTGGACTGTGAGTTCCAGAGACACAGTGACCACACGACATCGTACCCACCATCACCCTCCTTGTGGTCCAGTGTGTGAGCAGATCACACTGAGCTGCTTTCATCAAATGTATCTGATAGATTTCCTATCAAGGCTTTGAGTGGAGAAACGTTCCTCATAGGAGCTGCTGTATTTACTCTGGGGCAATTTATATCTCTGCTTCTGCCTCTGATTTTTTTTCTTCCTCCTGTTTATTCTGATGTGAAAGAGCTCTCCAAGGAAAAGATTCATGGAATCCTACAATAACGCAGGTTGGAAGAGACCCCTGAACACCATCTCTGTCCCACTGACCTTTATGGCACCCCAAGGAACAGCTGATGGATTTGTGCTCCCTTGGGTTCATCTCACCACATGCACACAGTGGACATGCACATGATGTGTGTGTTTACAACTCATCTGTACAATGAAAACATGGACTTTTGACCAAGTATTTCATAGAATCATGGAATGTCCTGAGTTGGAAGGACCCACCAGGATCATGGAGTCCGACTCCTGTCCCTGCACAGGACACCCCACAGGTCACCCCGTGTGTCTGAGGACGTTGTCCAGTCTCTTCTTGATCACTATCAGGGTTGGGGCTGTGACACCTCCCTGGGGAGCCTGTTCAGTGTCCAGCACCTCTGGGGGAAGAACCTTTTCCTCATGTAAAACTGACCCTCCCCATAGAATAATTGAACCATATAATGACTCAGGTTTGAAGAGAGCCCTGAACATCATCTTGTCTCCCTCTCCTGCTCAAGGCAGGGTGCACCAGGTGAGGTTGTTCTAGGCCTCTGCCCAGCTTTGCATCCTCCACAAAGGAGCTGAAAATGTGCTCAATGACATAATGAAGAGGCAGAATAAAGCCGTTGGACAGTGTTGGCCCAAGTACTCATCACTGAGGGATGCCCCTAGAAACTGGCTGAACACAGGACCTTGTACCACTGATGATGTTTGGGTTTGGTCATGCTGCCAACTGCCCACCCACCACAACATCCACATCTGCATCCCAGATCTCCCCAATCTGCTCTAAGGCACCACAGGAGACCATGTCTGGGGTCTTGCAAAACTCCATGTGCTCAACATGCCTTTCTTTCCCCTGCCCATTTGGGTTCAGCAATTCCTTCCTTGTCCTTCAAATGCCTGGAGATGCCTGCAGGAGAATGTGGCCTGTCACCCTCCCAGGGGACAGACGTAGGCTGAGCATCCTGTCATTCTCCCAGTTCTCCTTCCTGCCATTCATGAAGATGGGTTTGACGTCTGCCTTTCTGAGGGACCTCTGAACCTCTCTGATCACTCTGGCACTTCTGAGACCACAATCCAGAATTTCCCACAGGTAAAGAGGGGCAGGTGTAGGACTGTGTAGAACAGCATGTGATGGGGATGGCAAAGGAGAGGTAGCAAATAGGGACATTTACAATGAGCCTGTCCAAGGCAGCTGAGATGAATCTCACTGTGCCAATAGGGTTTGTCTTTGGAGTCGCACACAGAAATATCAGGGTTCTGTGAGGTGTCCACATCGGAGCTGGCCCTGTGGACTCTTAAAACACATTGAGATATTCAGGGACAGACAGTTTCCCTTTTACACATAGAGGCAGGAGTCACAGTGTCTCTCTGACCTTCTCTTCCTCTTCCCAAAGGATGGGAGGCACCTCAGCCCCGTGGTGTGTCGCCATGTTCTGCACTCATGTTTGATGTCCCTCATCATTAGCAATGGACATTGGTTCAAGGAAGCACATCCCAGTGCTGCTTTCTGGTGGTTTCCTATGGGATATTAGTCCCCAAATGGTGAGACCTTAATAAACTGTCTGACCTGCAAGCCCCAAGGAATAGCTGATGGTGTTTGTGCTCACTCAGGTTCATGTCACCTCACGTACACAATGTGCATGCTTATATCTCATCACTACAATGCAAACATGGTCTGCTGAACTACTCTTTCAGTGTCTGTCTGTGGAGGGACAAAGAGCTCTGAGCTCTTTGTGTTTGAGGCCAGGGCTGGAAATGGTGGTTGTAATGGGCCAGTCCATGACGATGCCCTCGATGCAGCTTGCCCAGGGTGTCCAGTAAAACTGGGCACAGCCCAGCCCCTGCTCTGCTGGTCCTGCAGGTCTCTGGCAGGAGCCTGGCTGGGAGAGGACACTGCTGTGTGCCAGCCCTGCACACACACACTGTTCAGCTGTACTCTGGTGGTTTCATCTGTGACCATTTTCTTGCTCATATGTTTGAGAGAAGGTTTGGAAAGAAGAGCCAAACCTTCCGGCCCTGCCCATAGGAGATCACCTTTCTATCTGGAAAGGCTGTTGTGAGGCCAGCTCTGTCACAGCAGTGCCCATTGCCTGTCCCTGCCTGCGCCCACAGGACTGACACACAGCAGGACGGTGACCAAGCTGCCAGAGCACTCAGGCCTTGCACCAACACCAGGGATGAGAAGGAGAGTGTGGGAGTGGAACCAGAACAGCTCTGGAAGAACAAGCGCTGCTGCTCCCTGGCAGGGCTGCCATGATGGACTCTTTTCCCTTCCACCCATCATGGGAACCATCCCTGAAGCTCTAAAAAGGCCTTGCAGGAAGGATATAGTGAAAAACGAGTCACTAAAGAGCCCTTTATTTTGTTTAAAGACAAGGAGAGCACAGCTCCTCATTTAAACAACCAGTGGCTATAAAAGAAAAGCAGACAGAGAATTAGGAAAGCGAATGACAACATTATCACAATAAAAACCCTACTAACAACAACAGACAATGCAGATGACAGGCTGGGTCTGTAGTTACATTGAAACAACTATGCAGAAGCAGATGAGCAGTTTATTGATTCAGAAAACCATCCAGTCATCAGTTTCCACAGGGCATCCTTGAGCTCCTGGTTCCTCATGCTGTAGATGAGGGGGTTCACTGCTGGAGGCACCACTGAGTACAGAACAGACACCACCAGGTCCAGCCATGGGGAGGAGATGGAGGGGGCTTCAGGTGGGCAAACAGGCAGTGCTGATGAACAGGAGAGACCACGGCCAGGTGAGGGAGGCAGGTGGAAAAGGCTTTGTGCCGTCCCTGCTCAGAGGGGATCCTCAGCACGGCCCTCAAGATCTGCACATAGGACACCACGATGAACACAAAACACATAAAAGCTAAACAGGCACTGACCACAAGAATCCCAAGTTCCCTGAGGTAGGAGTGTGAGCAGGAGAGCTTGAGGATCTGGGGGGATTTCACAGAAGAACTGGCCCAGGACATTGCCCTTGCACAGGGGCAGTGAAAATGTATTGGCCGTGAGCAGCAGAGCATTGAGAAACCCAGTGGCCCAGGCAGCTGCTGCCATGTGGACACAAGCTCTGCTGCCCAGGAGGGTCCCGTAGTGCAGGGGTTTGCAGATGGCAACGTAGCGGTCGTAGGACATGACAGTGAGGAGAAAATATTCGGTTGAAATGGAAAAGACAAACAAAAATAGCTGCACAACACATCCTGTATAGGAGATGGCCCTGGTGTCCCAGAGGGAATTCGTCATAGACTTGGGGAGAATGGTGGAGATGGAGCACAAGTCGATGAGGGCGAGGTTGAGCAGGAAGAAGTACATGGGGGTGTGGAGGTGCTGGTCCCAGGCTATGGTGGTGATGATGAGGCCGTTGCCCAGGAGGGCAGCCAGGTAGATGCCCAGGAAGAGCCAGAAGTGCAAGAGCTGCAGCTCCCGTGTGTCTGTGAACGGCAGGAGGAGGAACTGGGTGATGGAGCTGCTGTTGGACATTGGCTGCCTGTGGGCATGAGGACCTGTGCAAGGAGGAAAAGACAGTGACACATCAGGGGACACTTCTATGAGGAAAATAACCAGGCTGTTTCTCATAGAAAACCCCCTCCCCGATGATGGGATGTTTCCGCTCATTCTGTTTCTACCAACTGAAAACAACACTTCATCACAGCTTAAAATGCAGCTTGGGCATCTATATTTCCATGAACACACCCTCTGGGTCAAGACCCCCGTGTTGGTGGTCAGAGCAAAAACTGACCCCACTCGCCTCCCCAACCCAGAGAGCAAGAGCAACCAGGGACATGGTGGAGAAACAGGGAAGGACACTGCAGTGCTACCAGGAAAATAAAGCAAGGACAGAAAGGCAGACGGGCATTGCTGTGGAACCTTCTCCTGACCCCGGCTGTGCTGCTGCCACTCACATAATGACACTGGAGAGCAAGTACTTTAGCACCTTATTTGTGTACCCCCGATGCAGGAACCCTTCACCTGGAGGTCCAGCTGCTGAGGTGGAGACTCGTGACCTGGACCCCATGGCTTTGGGGCAGAGGGTCTGCTGGGGAGGAGAGGAGACCAGGGGATTGCGCTGGGAAATGTGTCTGCACTGCAGGGGGGGCCTGAATCCCATCTCAAGTATTTCATGTTGTAGCTCTCCATCTCCCTGCCCTGTCTGTGCTGGCCTGCAGCTGTGTGTCTGTCCCTGGTCTGCTCCCTGTCAGTGTCACAGACCCCGTCCCACCCGCTGTGTGCTCAGCTCTGTCCTGCTCACAACCTCCTGGCACTGCCCAGGGGCAGCTCTGTGTGTGCAGGGGCTCAGGAGCAGCTCAGCACAAGTCCAACTGAGAACTGGGGTCCTCATTGTCTTCTCCAAAGAGAGAAATAAATCCCCATCTCCCACTGCACACCCAGACGAGCAAGAGTGGAAAACTGAAAGCACAGACTCCTTCCCTGGCGCTGTTGCCTGTCCTTGATGTCATTGTTCAGAAGGACCCTGTGCCATGTCTGTGGGTGGATTCTGGAGCTCTGAGCAGCCCTGAACCCACACAGTCCCCCTCCAACCCCACTAAGCTCCCTGCCTGCCCCTGCCGGGGGTCGCTCCTTCCCCCCACAGCTGCTGCCATGGGGATCTTCCCGGGCAGGCTGAGCAGCTGACCCTGGAAAGGCAGCAGAGTCCCTCTGCCCGGCACAGCCCTGGGGTGCAGGGACCCTGCTCTGCAGGACAGCCCTGGGCACCCCTGGGTGCTCACCCGGCTTCACAGTGTTCAACATGGCCTGACAAGAGCCCTGTCCTTACAGATCCCACCAGCTGTGCCTGTGCCAGTTTCAGGAGATGCCTCCAGGAGCTACAGCTGCACTGCCCTGCACCAGAGACTTACCATGGCAAGGGCTGCAAAGGTTTCTCCTCCAGTGAGCTCTCAGTCATCCTCCCAGTCCTGACCACCTTTAATCTCTCTCTGCCTTGGCTCGTCTCCTGAGATCCCCAGGCAGAGCCCTCAGCCCTGCTGCGTGTGCAGAGGAGCTGCTCCTGGGCAGAGCTGTCTCTCTGCAGCGCTGCCTGCTGCCATGAGCTCCCTGTGTCCAGGAGCCCAGCCCAGCTCAGCAGCACAGGAGCAGCCCAAGGCGCTTTAATGACCCCTCTGGTGGGTTTGGTGCTGAGTCCATTGACCTCAGACCCTGGAGGAAGGTGATGAAACTTCTCAAGAAGTCAAAGTCAGATTCAAACTCCAAAGTATCTTGTAATGTTAATGGGTCCCACTGAGGGAGCCTACTGAGAAACAATATCCAGGTTCGGTTAGAGAAGAAAACTGGAGGTCAGGAAAAAGCACAGTAAAGGTGGCGTCTGTATGCTGAAGTGAAACCTGGTTGTGTTTCTTAACCAAAAGGCCAAGCCCTGACCCCCAGCCCTGGGAAATCAATCCTGTCCCCTCCCACGTTGCCAGGGCCCTTCTGGGACAGTGTGATGTGGGGTTGTTGCAAGGACCAAGGGCAAGGACTATGGTCCCACACCTCCCAGGGTTCCTGGCTTGGGGACAAGGAGGCATGAGGCCCCTGTGCTGCAAGGACAAGGTGTCTCCTCACAGGCATCAGAGGTGCAGACAACAGCCACAGCCAAGGGAGAAGGAGCTCATGTCTGGTGGGGCTTTCAGCCTCTTTCATCCCGTGATCATCTCCACAACAGCCTGTCCTGTGCTGTCCATCCCTGCACTCTGTCCCTGCAGGCTGGAGACATCCCCCCTGCTGCCCCACTTGCTCCTGTCTGAGCATCTTCCTTCCTTTGCTGAGATCTCTCCATCCTCCCCAGCTGGTCCTTGAAGCCAAAGCCTTGGGCTGATGCAGACTCCCTCTGCTGACCTG
>CABFKC020000167.1:0-40408 GCA_901699155.2 Streptopelia turtur | reverse complement strand
TTCCGCTCGCTCCCAAATTTGCCACTTGCTCCCCAAATCTCCGCTCGCTCCCCAAATCTCCCAAATCTTCCGCTCGCTCCCCAAATCTTTCGCTCGCTCCCAAATCTCCCAAATCTTCCGCTCGCTCCCCAAATCTCCCCAAATCTTTCGCTCGCTCCCCGAATCTTTTGCTCGCTCCCCAAATTTGCCGCTCGCTCCCCAAATCTTTCGCTCGCTCCCCAAATCTTTCGCTCGCTCCCCAAATTTGCCACTTGCTCCCCAAATCTTTCGCTCACTCCCCAAATCTTTCGCTCGCTCCCAAATTTGCCACTTGCTCCCAAATCTTCCGCTCGCTCCCAAATCTTCCGCTCGCTCCCAAATCTTCCTCTCCGTCCCAAATCTTCCTCTCCGTCCCAAATCTTCCGCTCGCTCCCCAAATCTTCCGCTCGCTCCCCAAATCTTCCGCTCGCTCCCCAAATCTTCGCTCGCTCCCCAAATCTTTCACTGGCTCCCAAATTTGCCACTCGCTCCCAAATTTCCACTTGCTCCCCAAATTTCCGCTCGCTCCCAAATTTGCCACTTGCTCCCCAAATCTTCCGCTCGCTCCCAAATTTGCCACTTGCTCCCCAAATCTTTCGCTCGCTCCCAAATTTGCCACTTGCTCCCCAAATCTTTCGCTCGCTCCCAAATTTGCCACTTGCTCCCAAATCTTCCGCTCGCTCCCCAAATTTGCCGCTCGCTCCCCAATTTGCCACTCGCTCCCCAAATCTTCCGCTCGCTCCCCGAATCTTTCACTCGCTCCCCAATTTGCCACTCGCTCCCCAAATCTTTTGCTCGCTCCCCAGATTTCCGCGGTCCCCATACATTGGCCGAGCCGCCGAGCACCTGCCGTGCCCGTCTGTCGGCGCCTATAAATAACCCTCCCAATCCAACCCCGCTCCCGCTAACCGGGACGCAGGTTAAAAATAAGCCGGGCTTAACGGCCGCGGGTTCTCCTGTCGCCTCCTTAAGTAGGACGCTGCCCCATCCTCCTCCTCCCCTGGGCATTTGGGGCGAATTGAGGTGATTTTGGCAAGATCGCGGTGAGAGCGGCATAAACGGTTTGGGTTTTTGGGGATGTTTTGATTGATCCACAACCCTCCCGACGCAGTTTTGCTTAAGCCGCGTTGATCCGGAGTTTGTTGCCGATGAGCGAACGCGACTCGTTTGTTGGGGGGATAACGAGTTTTTAAGTGGTTTAATGGCAAAAAGGGCTCAAGAAAACGTAAATCCGGTACTTGAGGTTGGCCGGGTCTGGAATAGGGAGGGAAATGACCTGTTGGTGTCGCTTTGGTGGCCAATAAATGATGGAGAAGGTTGTTCTGGGTGTTATCGGAGAACACGTGGAAGGTGACTCAGCGGTTGGGCAAAGCCAACGTTGGGTTGATGAAGGGAAGTCAAGTCGTCCCAACCCAACGTCCTTTTGGGACAAGATTATTTGTCCTCGTGGGTGAAGGTCCCCAAGGACCCACAAGTGCTGAGGTGTCCCCAAAGGCTCACGGTCTCGCCAAGGTGTCCCCAAAGCCCTCGCTCGCACTGAGGTGTCCCCAAGGACCCACATTCATGTCGAGGTGTCCCCAAGGAACCAACAGTCATGCCAAGGTGTCCCCAAGGACCCATGTTCATGCAGAGGTGTCCCCAAGGGCCCACAAGTGCAGAGGTGTCCCCAAGGACCCACAAGTGCTGAGGTGTCCCCAAAGGCCCACGGTCATGCCAAGGTGTCCCCAAAGTCCTCACTCACACTGAGGTGTCCCCAAGGCCCACACTCATGCCAAGGTGTCCCCAAGGCCCACACTCATGCCAAGGTGTCCCCAAGGGCCCACGGTCATGTCGAGGTGTCCCCAAGGGCCCCTGTTCATGCTGAGGTGTCCCCAGGGGCCCACACTCACGCCAAGGTGTCCCCAAGGCCCACACTCACGCCAAGGTGTCCCCAAGGGCCCACGGTCACGCCAAGGTGTCCCCAAAGCCCTCGCTCACACTGAGGTGTCCCCAAGGACCCACATTCATGTCGAGGTGTCCCCAAGGAATACCTCGTCCCCAAGTCATGCCAAGGTGTCCCCAAGGGCCCACACGTGCAGAGGTGTCCCCAAGGACCCACAGTCGTGCCAAGGTGTCCCCAAAGTCCTCACTCGCACTGAGGTGTCCCCAAGGCCCACACTCATGCCAAGGTGTCCCCAAGGCCCCTGCTCATGCCAAGGTGTCCCCAAGGGCCCACGGTCACGCCAAGGTGTCCCCAAAGCCCTCGCTCACACTGAGGTGTCCCCAAGGAGCCCACTCTCATGCCAAGGTGTCCCCAAGGCCCTTGCTCACGCCAAGGTGTCCCCAAAGCCCTCGCTCACACTGAGGTGTCCCCAAGGAGCCCACTCTCATGCCAAGGTGTCCCCAAGGCCCTTGCTCACGCCAAGGTGTCCCCAAAGCCCTCGCTCACACTGAGGTGTCCCCAAGGAGCCCACTCTCATGCCAAGGTGTCCCCAAGGGCCCATGGTCATGCCCAGGTGTCCCCAAAGCCCTTGCTCGCACTGAGGTGTCCCCAAGGACCCACATGTGCTGAGGTGTCCCCAGGAGTCCATGTTCATGCCCAGGTGTCCCCAAGGGCCCATGTTCATGCCCAGGTGTCCCCAAGGCACCTGCTCGTGCCCAGGTGTCCCCAAGGGCCCACACGTGTGCTGAGATGTCCCCAGGAGCCCATGCTTGTTCTGAGGTGTCCCCAAGGGCCCACGCATATGTCGAGGTGTCCCCAAGACCCCACGCTCGCACTGAGGTGTCCCCAAAGCCCTCGCTTGCACTGAGGTGTCCCCAAGGGCCCACACTCATGCCAAGGTGTCCCCAAGGGCCCACGGTCACGCCAAGGTGTCCCCAAAGCCCTCACTCGCACTGAGGTGTCCCCAAGAAGCCCACAGTCATGTCAAGGTGTCCCCAAAGTCCCTGCTCATGCCAAGGTGTCCCCAAGGCCCCTGCTCATGCTGAGGTGTCCCCAAGGGCCCATGGTCACGCCAAGGTGTCCCCAAAGTCCTCACTTGCACTGAGGTGTCCCCAAGGCTCCTGCTCATGCCAAGGTGTCCCCAAGGCCCCTGCTCATGCCAAGGTGTCCCCAAAGGCCCACGGTCACGCCAAGGTGTCCCCAAAGTCCTCACTCGCACTGAGGTGTCCCCAAGGCCCCTGCTCATGCCAAAGTGTCCCCAAGGGCCCACGGTCATGTCGAGGTGTCCCCAAGGGCCCCTGTTCATGCTGAGGTGTCCCCAAGGGCCCACAGTCATGCCAAGGTGTCCCCAAAGTCCTCACTCGCACTGATGTGTCCCCAAGGGCCCAAACTCATGCCAAGGTGTCCCCAAGGGCCCACGGTCATGCCAAGGTGTCCCCAAAGTCCTCACTCGCACTGAGGTGTCCCCAAGGGCCCACACTCATGCCAAGGTGTCCCCAAGGCCCCTGCTCATGCCAAGGTGTCCCCAAGGGCCCACGGTCATGCCAAGGTGTCCCCAAAGTCCTCACTCGCACTGAGGTGTCCCCAAGGGCCCACACTCATGCCAGAGTGTCCCCAAGGCCCACACTCATGTCGAGGTGTCCCCAAGGGCCCACGGTCATGTCGAGGTGTCCCCAAGGGCCCCTGTTCATGCTGAGGTGTCCCCAAGGGCCCACAGTCATGCCAAGGTGTCCCCAAAGTCCTCACTCGCACTGATGTGTCCCCAAGGGCCCACGGTCATGCCAAGGTGTCCCCAAGGGCCCACGGTCATGCCAAGGTGTCCCCAAAGTCCTCACTCGCACTGAGGTGTCCCCAAGGGCCCACACTCATGCCAAAGTGTCCCCAAAGCCCCTGCTCATGCCGAGGTGTCCCCAAGGGCCCACGGTCACGCCAAGGTGTCCCCAAAGCCCTCGCTCACACTGAGGTGTCCCCAAGGGCCCACACTCGTGCCCAGGTGACCCCAAGGCCCACGCTCACACCGAGGTGTCCCCAAGGGGCCCTGCTTATGCTGAGGTGACCCCAAGGACCCATGTTCATGCTGAGGTGTCCCCAAGGGCCCACGGTCACACCTAGGTGTCCCCAAAGTCCTCACTCGCACTGAAGTGTCCCCAAGGGCCCAAACTCATGCCAGAGCATCCCCAGGAGCCCACGGTCACACTGAGGTGTCCCCAAGGACCCATGTTCATGCTGAGGTGTCCCCAAGGGCCCACGGTCACGCCAAGGTGTCCCCAAAGTCCTCACTCGCACTGAGGTGTCCCCAAGGGCCCCCACTCATACCAGAGTGTCCCCAGGAGCCCACGGTCACACTGAGGTGTCCCCAAGGACCCATGTTCATGCTGAGGTGTCCCCAAGGCCCTCAGGAATCTTCTCCGTGTCCTTCCAGCATCCAAAATGGCCTTTGGAGACCTTCTCGCCGGTTAATATTACAGACACACAAGAGCTGAGCTTGTGCCTTCCCTTGGCTCCCCCGTCGTAGCTTTTCGAGGTGATTAAAACCCCCAATTTAACAACAGCGAAGCCAAAACCCCCCCACTAGACAGAGGGAAAATTCAATGGGGGAGTCGAAGGGACCCGGAGTGAAGAAAAAGGGGGATGAGGATGTGAATCGTGGGTCAAAACAGCCCCATTTTCCCTGAGCAGAACGTGCTGGATTTGGAATGGAGATGGATCCAAACAAGACGAGGTTGCGACAGAACCTGGATGAGTTTCAAGGCGCTTGGAAAGCAACTCGAGTGCTGACGAGGAAAGTTTCCTACCGCCCGGCACGTAAATCTTAATGGATGGAGCAGAGCCGGGTCCAGATTTAGTCCCAGGACTGATAAGGCTTGAAGGGGAATGAGAAAGAGGAAAGGATTTGGACGATGGGCTTGGAATGGCCGCTGAAAAGGTGGAATTTGGGCGGTGAAAGGGTTGAATGGAGGGGCCGGCGCCCTCGGGGTGCGCGGCTTTTGTGTTTGAAAGGCTCCGGAATGGGGGAAATGGGTTGGAAAGGGCTCAAAATGCGCCGATCGATGGGTGTTTGTGCCGGGATTTGGGGGAGAAAAGACACCGTTCAATTGGTGTTTGTGGCTGGAGTTTGGGGAGAAAATACCCCGTTCCAACAGGTATTTGTGCCCAGATTTTGGGGAGAAAATACTCTCTTCAATAGGTATTTGAGCCCAGACTTGGGGTAGAAAATACCCCGTTCAACAGGTATTTATGCCCAGATTTGGGGTAGAAAATGCCCTGTTCAATAGGTGTTTGTGCCCAGATTTTGGGTAGAAAATACCCCGTTCAACAGGTATTTACACCCAGATTTTGGGTATAAAATACCCCGTTCAATGGGTATTTACACCTGGATTTGGGGTAGAAAATACCCCAATTCAACAAGTATTTGTGCCTGGATTTGGGGTAGGAAATACCCCATTCAATAGGTGTTTGCACCCAGGTTTGGGGTAGAAAATACCCAGTTTAATAGGTATTTACACCTGGATTTGGGATAGAAAATATCCCAGTTCAATAGGTATTTACACCCAGATTTAGGCTGTGCAAGACGGGAGTGGTTAAGGAGAGCTTGTGTAAAATGTGCCTTTTTGGGGGGGATTTGAAGCCTTTTGGGGGGTTTAGAAGCATGGGGGGGGGGGGGTTAGAATCCTTTTATGAGGGTTTAAAAGCCTCATGGTGGATCAGAAGCTTCATGGGGGTTTAAAAGTCTTTTGGGGGGAGTTTAGAACCCACCCGGACGAGCGGAGTTGAGCGGAGTTTAAGCCGGGCGAGCGGAGTTGAGTGAAGTTTAAGCTGGGCGAGGGGAGTTAAGTTTAAGCCAAGCGGAGTGAAGTTAAGTTTAAGCTGGGCGAGCGGAGTTGAGTGGAGTTTAAGCTGGGTGAGTAGAGGTGAGTGAAGTTTAAGCCGGGTGAGTAGAGGTGAGTGAAGTTTAAGCCGGGCGAGGGGAGTGAAGTGAAGTTTAAGCTGGGTGAGGGAAGTTAAGTTTAAGCCGGGCGAGCGGAGTTGAGCGGAGTTTAAGCCAGGCGAGCGGAGTTGAGCGGAGTTTAAGCCGGGCGACCGGAGTGAAGTTTAAGCCGGGTGAGTAGAGGTGAGTGGAGTTTAAGCCGGGCGAGTGGAGTGAAGTGAAGTTTAAGCTGGGTGAGGGAAGTTAAGTTTAAGCCGGGCGAGCGGAGTTGAGCGGAGTTTAAGCCGGGCGAGCGGAGTTGAGCGGAGTTTAAGCCGGGCGAGCGGAGTTGAGCGGAGTTTAAGCCGGGCGAGCGGAGTTGAGCGGAGTTTAAGCCGGGCGAGCGGAGTTGAGCGGAGTTTAAGCCGGGCGAGCGGAGGGGAGCGAAGTTTAAGCCGGGCGAGCGGAGGGGAGTGAAGTTTAAGCTGGGTGAAGGGAGTGAAGTTTAAGCCGAGCGAGCGAAGGTGAGTGAAGTTTAAGCCGAGTTTAACCTGAATGTAACCCACGTCCCCCGGCCGGGGCGGCTGGCAGCGCGCAGGCAGCTCCCGGCCGGGCCGTGTCGGGTTCCCCGCGCCGTGCCAAGCCAAACACGCCACGCCGCTCGCGCCGGGGGGGCCGCTTGCCCTCTGCTCGCACCTGTTTGCCGCGCGGTTCGTCCCCCCCCGCCGCGGGGACCTCGGCACCGACCCCTCGACCCGTCTCACGCCGCGTTTTGGCGACAAACGAGGGGGTTTTGCCGCCTCATTCCCGGTGTTTTTCCAGTTGGAGCCGCCGACGTCGAGCTGGATTTTCTCCCAAGTTTGCTGCGAACTGCAGGTTGCAAAACACAGCTGGATATACGATATTATATATGGTGTTTCTTTATGTCACTTCCCCCCCCAACCGCACCGTCGGTGACTCAGAGCTCCCGGCAGGTCGTCCGTCATCCAGCGAACCGACTTCCCATCCCGTCGCGGCCCCGTCTCCCCGTTTTCAGCACAACGTCCCCATCGTCTCCCCTTGGGGTGCTGCTCCCCGGCTCAGCGGGGACCCCCGTTTGGGTCAGGAGCAGGTAGGGGACGTCACCGGTGACCGCTCGGGCTCTCCATGCGCCTCCGCTGCGACCCTTCAATGTTTCCTCCTTGATCGCATCTTTACCCCCACAAATATTTCTCCTTCACGACCTTCTCTAGATCTTCCTCATCCTCCTTGTGGCTTTTACACCCTTCTCTAGATCTTCCTCATCCTCCTTGTGGCTTTTACACCCTTCTCTAGATCTTCCTCATCCTCCTTGTGGCTTTTATGACCTTCTCTAGATCTTCCTCATCCTCCACGGGTCCTTCTGGCTTTTAGGACCTTCTCTAGATCTTCCTCAACCTCCTTGTGGCTTTTATGACCTTCTCTAGATCTTCATCATCCTCCTTGTGGCTTTGCACCTTCTCTAGATCTTCCTCAACCTCCTTGTGGCTTTTATACCTTCTCTAGATCTTCCTCATCCTCCACGGGTCCTTGTGCCTTTTACGCCCTTCTCTAGATCTTCCTCATCCTCCACAGGCCCTTCTGGCTTTTATGACCTTCTCTAGATCTTCCTCAACCTCCTTGTGGCTTTTATGACCTTCTCTAGATCTTCCTCATCCTCCCTGTGGCTTTTATGACCTTCTCTAGATCTTCATCATCCTCCTTGTGGCTTTGCACCTTCTCTAGATCTTCTTCAACCTCCTTGTGGCTTTTATGACCTTCTCTAGATCTTCCTCATACTCCCTGTGGCTTTTATGACCTTCTCTAGATCTTCATCATCCTCCTTGTGGCTTTGCACCTTCTCTAGATCTTCTTCAACCTCCTTGTGGCTTTTATGACCTTCTCTAGATCTTCCTCAACCTCCTTGTGGCTTTGCACCTTCTCTAGATCTTCCTCAACCTCCTTGTGGCTTTGCACCTTCTCTAGATCTTCCTCAACCTCCTTGTGGCTTTTACACCTTCTCTAGATCTTCCTCATCCTCCACGGGTCCTTGTGCCTTTTACGCCCTTCTCTAGATCTTCCTCATCCTCCACAGGCCCTTCTGGCTTTTATGACCTTCTCTAGATCTTCCTCAACCTCCTTGTGGCTTTACACCTTCTCTAGATCTTCCTCAACCTCCTTGTGGCTTTGCACCTTCTCTAGATCTTCCTCAACCTCCTTGTGGCTTTTACACCTTCTCTAGATCTTCCTCAACCTCCTTGTGGCTTTTATGACCTTCTCTAGATCTTCCTCATCCTCCCTGTGGCTTTTATGACCTTCTCTAGATCTTCATCATCCTCCTTGTGGCTTTGCACCTTCTCTAGATCTTCTTCAACCTCCTTGTGGCTTTTATGACCTTCTCTAGATCTTCCTCATCCTCCACAGGTCCTTCTGGCTTTTAGGACCTTCTCTAGATCTTCCTCAACCTCCTTGTGGCTTTTATGACCTTCTCTAGATCTTCATCATCCTCCTTGTGGCTTTGCACCTTCTCTAGATCTTCCTCAACCTCCTTGTGGCTTTTACACCTTCTCTAGATCTTCCTCATCCTCCACGGGTCCTTGTGCCTTTTACGCCCTTCTCTAGATCTTCCTCATCCTCCACAGGCCCTTCTGGCTTTTATGACCTTCTCTAGATCTTCCTCAACCTCCTTGTGGCTTTTACACCTTCTCTAGATCTTCCTCATCCTCCACAGGTCCTTGTGCCTTTTACGCCCTTCTCTAGATCTTCCTCATCCTCCACAGGCCCTTCTGGCTTTTATGACCTTCTCTAGATCTTCCTCAACCTCCTTGTGGCTTTACACCTTCTCTAGATCTTCCTCAACCTCCTTGTGGCTTTTATGACCTTCTCTAGATCTTCCTCATCCTCCCTGTGGCTTTTATGACCTTCTCTAGATCTTCATCATCCTCCTTGTGGCTTTGCACCTTCTCTAGATCTTCTTCAACCTCCTTGTGGCTTTTATGACCTTCTCTAGATCTTCCTCAACCTCCTTGTGGCTTTACACCTTCTCTAGATCTTCCTCAACCTCCTTGTGGCTTTTATGACCTTCTCTAGATCTTCCTCATCCTCCCTGTGGCTTTTATGACCTTCTCTAGATCTTCATCATCCTCCTTGTGGCTTTGCACCTTCTCTAGATCTTCTTCAACCTCCTTGTGGCTTTTATGACCTTCTCTAGATCTTCCTCAACCTCCTTGTGGCTTTACACCTTCTCTAGATCTTCCTCATCCTCCTTGTGGCTTTTATGACCTTCTCTAGATTTTCCTCATCCTCCTTGTGGCTTTTATGACCTTCTCTAGATCTTCCTCATCCTCCCTGTGGCTTTTATGACCTTCTCTAGATCTTCATCATCCTCCTTGTGGCTTTGCACCTTCTCTAGATCTTCTTCAACCTCCTTGTGGCTTTTATGACCTTCTCTAGATCTTCCTCATCCTCCACAGGCCCTTCTGGCTTTTAGGACCTTCTCTAGATCTTCCTCAACCTCCTTGTGGCTTTTATGACCTTCTCTAGATCTTCCTCATCCTCCACAGGTCCTTCTGGCTTTTATGACCTCCTCTAGATCTTCCTCAACCTCCTTGTGGCTTTTACACCTTCTCTAGATCTTCCTCATCCTCCACAGGTCCTTGTGCCTTTTACACCCTTCTCTAGATCTTCCTCATCCTCCACAGGCCCTTCTGGCTTTTATGACCTTCTCTAGATCTTCCCCATCCTCCTTGTGGCTTTTGTGACCTTCTCTAGATCTTCCTCAACCTCCCTGTGGCTTTTGTGACCTTCTCTAGATCTTCCTCAACCTCCCTGTGGCTTTTATGACCTTCTCTAGATCTTCCTCAACCTCCACGGGTCCTTGTGGCTTTTGCGCCGCATCTTCTCCACCGTGATGTTGGTCCCGTTGGGTCTCCAAACCCCTCAGTGTTGCGCTGCGGTGGCCAAAGCCACGGTGGGGACCCCCCGAGGTCCCCGTGGGGCCGTGTCCCCGTTGGGCGCTCACGGAACAGCGCGGCTCGTCCTCTCTTGGCTCCGCCGGTTGGCCCCTTGGACAAGACACGGCAGTTGCTTCTCAGAAGGTGACGGCGCCCGAACGCTTGAGGTTGGGGCGATAAAAGGTGAACGGCGTCTTCTGGGTGGCCCTGGTGGGTCCCACGAGTCCGCGGTGTCCCCGGAGAGCCAAAGGGAAGCGCTGGCGCTCCCGACCGGCCACTTTGATCTCCTTGTTTCTCCAGTCCCGGTGACCACCAAGATGAGGTTCCTCACCCCCAGTTTTACCATTTTCCACCTCGATTAAGCTCAAAAGTGGGAAAGGGTCCCCGGCGGAGCGACAACGAGTCACCCCGACTCGCTCCTCGTCCTGGCGGTGGGAAGGATGGGTGCTCGTCGCCATCCCCGCTTAATTAAGCCTCGCTCAGGTCCTTCCCCCAGCTGTTCGTGAGCGGTCGGCGGAACCGCGACCGGCAATAAACATCCCGGGGAGCGCGGCCAACGTCTCGGGACGTGTCACGTTTCCTCCGGCTCCGGCTTCCAGGAGGTTTCCTGAGCTTTGCTGAGTCGGGAGCTCGAGCGCCAGCTCGTGCGCACCGGCCAACGCTCCAGTTTAGCTCTTTATTTTTATCTTCTCCAGCAGTTTGCTGAAACACGGTTGTCCCCGCGGGGCTCCTTCCCCTCTCGGCATAAAACTCTTGGATGGGTGATTATTTCTGAGCCAAACATGAGGATAAGTTGGGGAATGAGATGTTGGAGAGCAGCGGAGGGGAAAGGGAGCTGGGGGTCCTGGGGACAGCAGGGTGACCATGAGCCAGCACTGGGCCCTTGTGGCCAGGAAGCCAATGGGACCTGGGGGGGGTTAGAAGGGGGTGGTCGGTAGGTCAGAGAGGTTCTCCTGCCCCTCTGCTCTGCCCTTTAGTTCAGATACTATCAGGATATACTTGGGGAACATATATATATAATATACACAGCTATAGCACCCTGAGATGACCTGATCTCGTCTGATCTGGGAAGCTAAGCAGGGTCGGGCCCGCTCAGTGCTTGGATGGGAGACCAGTGGTACCTGGGTGGGCATTGGAAGGGGGTGGTCAGTGGGTCAGAGAGGTTCTCCTGCCCCTCTGCTCTGCCCTTTAGTTCAGATACTATCAGGATATATTTGGGGAACACATATATATATACACATATAATATATACAGCCATAGCACCCTGAGAACGCCCCATCCCGTCTGCTCTGGGAAGCTAAGCAGGGTCGGGCCCGCTCAGTGCTTGGATGGGAGACCAGCTGGGAACAGCGGGTGCTGTGGGCTGAGCCAGCACTGGGCCCTTGTGGCCAGGAAGCCAATGGGACCTGGGGGGGATTAGAAGGGGGGGGTCAGTGGGTCAGAGAGGTTCTCCTGCCCCTCTGCTCTGCCCTGGGGAGGCCACATCTGGAATATTGTGTCCAGTTGTGGCCCCTCAGTTCCAGAAGGACAGGGAACTGTTGAGAGTCCAGCACAGGGCAATAAAGATGCTGGAGGGAGTGGAGCATCTCCCGTGTGAGGAAAGGTCCTGGTCCCAAAGCCCACCCAGTGGGATGGATGGGTGCTGATCCCAAAGCCCACCCAGTGGGATGGATGGGTGCTGGTCCCAAAACCCACCCAGCGGGATGGGATTGTTCTTTAGGTTGGAATTTTGGGGTAATTCCTTCCCAAAAGGGTTGTTGGGTGTTGGAACAGGCAGTGGTGGACTCGCCATCTTGGAGGGTTGAACACATGACGTCTTGGGGACATTTTAGTGCCGGCGTTGGGTTATGGTTGGACTCAATGACCTTGTGGGTCTCTTCTATGATCTTTACACGGCTGTTTTGGGCTGGAAAAGCCAAGTTTGGGGCCATGAGATGGCTGGGATATGGAAAACAAAACTGTGTTTCCAGCGAGTTTTGGGGGGCTCAGTAGGGTTGGAAAACACCCCCCATCTCTTGGCCATTGTATAACTGAACATTTCCAGCCCGTGGTTTATCGTTACACCAACAACAAAACCAAATTTGCGCCATCCGACGCGGTGAAAATCCCCGTGGTTGGGTTGGGCGGTGGCACAAGCGATTCTTCCGGTACCTTTAGCTCTCAAACTAAGCACCCAGGACTAAAGCTTGAGCTTTAGGAGCTGGTCTTTAATCCCAGAGCTAAATCGTGTCGGGTGACATCTTGCGTCACTCGGAAAGTGATGCAATAACTCACCCTTTTGCCTAATCCCAAGTCCCCCAGCCTGGCCGTTGAGCTGAAATACCTTTTCTTGCCTCATTTTTCACTAGGTTTAGATAGGCTGGAAGAAAACGGAGCACTCGGAGGCTTTTTGGGGACCGTTGGCTGGTTTTTGAGGGGTGAACTCTTCAGAAGAGAGATCCCATCCCTGGTTTGAGGTGGTCTTGGTGGAAACCACCATCCAAAACACCTCTTGGCTTTAGACTCTTGAGCTTTCAGGGGGTTTTAATCCTAAACTAATTAAGATAGGAAGGACCCTGTGGAGATCATCCCTGTGCTCAAAGTCCGGTCGCTCAAGCGCCGTCACATTGAGTTTTGAGCGTCTCCAAGGATGGAGATCCCCCCATTTCTGGTGTGTCCCAATCCCACCTTGGCCTCTTGTACATGGAATTTGGCTTCATCTTCTCTCCACCCTCCAATTAGCGGCTTCATGGGCTTATCTTGAAGCAGAATGACCCAACTTCCCACACAACGATGACCTTGTTGGACCTACCAACACCTCCATGACCTCTTGCCATGGCAGGGTGACCTTTGTAATTAGCGTCGTTAAGCCTGAAAACGCTCCGGCGCACAACGAACCGGACCCGTTGTGTAGGAGGCACCTGTCACACCAAGAGCGGTGATGGAGAAGCACCTCACGGTGCACCCCAGTGGTTTTTGGGGTGGTGGTGGTGAAGGTTTAGGCGAAGCCTTTGCCCCCTGATCCATGACGGAGCCTCTTGAGTGTCTCATTAACCTCAGCTTATCAGCCCCGTCCCAGCGAGCCAGGACTTTTTAGGCTCTTCTTGAGACGTCGGCGTTTCTCAATCCGCGACCTTTGAACCGCGTTCGTTAATTAACCGTCGCCAAATTTGCGTCGAGCTCTCCGCGTAACCACTCCCGTACTGGGAAGCTTGCGTTTCTTCCCTTATCTCCGGCTTTTCGTGTGTGTTTTGGCCACGATGGCTCCATTTTCAGCGTCTCGATGTCCTGGCAGGGTTGCGTTAACCCTTGGGAGAGCGGAGAAACAGAGAGGGATAACCCACGGCTCCGAAACGAGGGTGTTTAACCCCTCGAAGCGCAGATTGTGAGCTCAGAGATTAATTTGGCTTTGCCGCACTCTCCCGGGAGAAGCCGCCGCTCCCGGGGTTGAGGAGCCGCTCGGGTCGATGACCATAGAGGGTAAATCGGAGCCGGAGACGTTCAACTCCCTCGTCTCTCGCCGTTTCCAAGAAACAGGACTCGCAGTTACGTGCTCATCAGGAGAAAGATAAATCACCGCGTGTTTTCCTCTAAAGGAGACGGTTGCTAAAAATAGGAGCCGCGCTGGAGCTCCGGAGAACAAAAGAGTCCCCGGGAGGCTCCGGCGCTGCCCGCGATCGGTGATTTGTGGAACCAAACCTACTGATTTGGGAGGGTTGGGGTTTTATCCCCGTCCGGGCTGGTTGGTGATTCGGCCTTTCCAATGATTTTGGTGCCAAAAGGAGGTGATTTGGGAGCTGGGGGTGCTGCCGTCTCTCCGGGACAGGTGCCGGTGCCGGGTGAACGCCGGTGAGTGCGTTGGGGGGAAGGAGCGCCAGCCCCGTCATCTCCACAACACCCACACTTTGGACGTGCTCAGCCTCTAAATTGTAGATCAGGCTTTTCACGTCCTGTTTTGGGGCAGATCCCAAACCAGCGCAGTGACCTGAACGGCACGTTCCTCCTGGTTTTGCGGCACAAAACCAATAATCCATAGAATAAATGTGAACGGCGAGCGGCCACGTCCGTCCCCGAGGAGCCGTGGAGGCCACAGATGGTGGCAGCAAACCCCATGGCCTTGGCCGCGTGTTTCCAACATGTTCCCCATTCCCGGGATGGATGATGATGATGATGGTGATGATGGTGACAATTCCTTGTCCCAGCAGCAAGTTTTCTTGCCCAGGGCCGGGCTGTTGAATGTCCCATGACCCAAGATGATGATGATGATGTTGATGATGATGGTGATGACAACTCCTTGTCCCAGCAGCAAGTTTTCTTGCCCAGAGCTGGGCTGTTGGGTGTCCCATGACCCAAGATGATGATGGTGATGATGATGGGAATAGGGACAGGGGACAATTCATTGCCCCAAAACCAAGTTTGCTTGCCCAGGGCTGGGCTGTTGGGTGTCCCATGACCCAAGATGATGATGATGATGATGATGATGATGATGGGAATAGGGAGAGGGGACAATTCATTGCCCCAAAACCAAGTTTTCTTGCCCAGAGCTGGGCTGTTGGGTGTCCCATGACCCAAGATGATGATGATGATGATGATGATGATGGGAATAGGGAGAGGGGACAATTCATTGCCCCAAAACCAAGTTTTCTTGCCCAGAGCTGGGCTGTTGGGTGTCCCATGACCCAAGATGATGATGATAATGTTGATGATGATGGTGATGACAACTCCTTGTCCCAGCAGCAAGTTTTCTTGCCCAGAGCTGGGCTGTTGAATGTCCCATGACCCAAGATGATGATGACGATGATGGGAATAGGGACAGGGGACAATTCGTTGTCCCAGCAGCAACTTTGCTTGCCCATGATGGGGTTGTTGGGCATCCCGTGACTCAACATGATGATGATGGTGACAATTCCTTGTCCCAGCAGCGACTTTGCTTGGCCAGGGCCGGGCTGTTGGGTGTCCCATGACCCAAGAAGATGTTGGTGATGATGATGATGTTGATGGTGACAATTCCTTGTCCCAGCAGCAAGTTTTCTTGCCCACGATGGGGCTGTTGAATGTCCCATGACCCAAGATGGTGATGATGATGATGATGTGAATAGGGACAGGGGACAATTCGTTGTCCCAGGAGCAACTTTGCTTGTCCAGGGATGGGCTGTTGGGTGTCCCATGACCCAAGAAGATGTTGGTGATGATGGTGATGTTGATGATGGTGACAATTCCTTGTCCCAGCAGCAAGTGTTCTTGCTCATGATGGGGCTGTTGAATGTCCCATGACCCAAGATGATGATGATGATGTTGATGTTGATGATGGTGACAATTCCTTGTCCCAGCAGCAAGTTTTCTTGCTCGTGATGGGGCTGTTGAATGTCCCATGACCCAAGATGATGATGATGATGTTGATGTTGATGATGGTGACAATTCCTTGTCCCAGCAGCAAGTTTTCTTGCTCATGATGGGGCTGTTGAATGTCCCACGACCCAAGATGATGATGGTGTTGATGTTGATGATGGTGACAATTCCTTGTCCCAGCAGCAAGTTTTCTTGCTCATGATGGGGCTGTTGAATGTCCCATGACCCAAGATGATGATGATGATGTTGATGTTGATGATGGTGACAATTCCTTGTCCCAGCAGCAAGTTTTCTTGCTCATGATGGGGCTGTTGAATGTCCCATGACCCAAGATGATGATGATGATGTTGATGTTGATGATGGTGACAATTCCTTGTCCCAGCAGCAAGTTTTCTTGCTCATGATGGGGCTGTTGGGTGTCCCATGACCAAAGATGGTGATGATGATGATGATGGTGACAATTCCTTGTCCCAGCAGCAAGTTTTCTTGCTCATGATGGGGCTGTTGGGTGTCCCATGACCAAAGATGGTGATGATGATGATGATGGTGACAATTCCTTGTCCCAGCAGCAAGTTTTCTTGCCCAAGGCCAGGCTGTTGGGTGTCCCATGACCCAAGATGATGATGTCGATGAACCCATTGCCATCGCAGGGTGAACCACGACAACCCTCATCCGGCCGCGTCTTCCCGTTAACCCGCTTAACCGCGGGAACGATGAGATATCAAATCGTTGGGCGTGGGATTAAACCCTCTTAAGCGCAGCTCGGAAATCCGCCCATAATCCGGACCCGTCCGCGGGAACAGAGGGGGGTTTATCTGCCGGAAAAGCTTTTTTACCATGGGAAATCAATCATTTTATTGCAAATTGTGTTGGAAAAGCCTCGCTCGGGCACTGACTGTGGAGCTGTGCTCTGTGTTGCAGATGAGCCGGATCCTGCCCTGGCCGGTTCCGTCCCGGCGCTCAGGACCCAGCTCGGGTAAGTGATGTCGCAGAGTGGGGACGCTCTGGGTGTACCAAGGTGTGAAATGTCCCCCCAGTGTCCCCAAGGGGGTTGTGTCACCGCCGGGGATGGCAGCGGGTCCCTCTGGAGCAGCGTTTGCTGGGGGATTCAGGCCGTTTTTGCACCTTCCCAACAAACCATCCGGCTTCTGCCAGCCCTGGATCACACTGTGGTGCCCTCCCAGTTCCCCCAGAGCCGTCCCAGTTCATCTTGGAGCATCCCAGTTCCCCTCAGGGCATCCCAGTTCATCTTGGAGCATCCCAGTTCCCCTCAGAGCCATCCCAGTCCCCCCAGTTCCCCCAATTTCCCACCCCAGTCCCCCATCCCAGTCCCCCTAGTTCCCCATCCCAGTCCCCCCAGTTCCCCCAATTCCCCCGGTTTCCCATCCCACTTCCCCATCCCAGTCCCCCTGTTCCCCATCCCAGTCCCCCATCCCAGTCCCCCCAGTTCCCCCAATTCCCCCAGTTCCCCATCCCAGTTCCCCATCCCAGTTCTCCCAGTTCCCCATCCCAGTCCCCCTGTTCCCCATCCCAGTCCCCTCAGTCCCCCATCCCAGTCCCCCCAGTTCCCCCAATTCCCCCAGTTCCCCATCCTGGTTCCCCATCCCAGTTCTCCCAGTTCCCCATTCCAGTCCCCCCCAATTCCCCATCCCAGTCCCCCATCCCAGTCCCCCCAGTTCCCCCAATTCCCCCAGTTCCCCATCCCAGTTCCCCATCCCATTTCTCCCAGTTCCCCACCCCAGTCCCCCCAGTCCCCCCAGTTCCCCATCCCAGTTCCCTCGGGCACTCCCGGGCCTGTCCCCGCTCCCAGGGCCAGCGATGCTGGATTTGGGTTTATTGGGTGTCCCCAAAACCCCCGAGCACCCTGGAAAAGCCAATTTCGGGCTGTCAGCCCAGGACACGCGTCCTTGTCCCTCCCGGTGGCACCGGGACCCGTTTCCCCCTCAGAATCTCTTCCTATCCCATCCAATTCAGCGACACAACCAATGCCCGGCACATTTTAATGGGTTTATTTTAGTATCTGCTCCTTCCTGGGCCAGCGGTTTCCTTAGCGGGTTATTTTTAATAACATTTATAGGGTTTATGGTGCATCTGGGAATCACATTTCCCTGCTCTGGAGCCGCAGACAACGGCAAATGCATGATGTCCCTGAGGTGATTCTGGCGCCATTTTGATGTCCCTGAGGTGATTCTGGGGCCATTTTGATGTCCCTGAGGTGATTCTGGTGCCATTTTGAGCCCTGAGGTGATTCTGGCACCATTTTGATGTCCCTGAGGTGATTCTGGCGCCATTTTGGGCCCTGTGGTGATTTTGCCGCCATTTGACCCTGAGGTGATTCTGGCGCCATTTTGATCCCTGGGCTGATCTTAGAATCACTTTGGGTGGAAAAGCCCCTCAGGATCATGGAGTCCAACCATAACCCACCCCCAGTGCTAAAATGGCCCCAAGAAGCTCCTCTGTTCACCCCCCAGTGATGGCGGCTCCAGCACCGCCCTGGGCAGCCTGTTCAACGCCCCACAGCCCTTTGGGGAAGAAATTACCCCAAATTTCCAACCTCACCCTCCCCTGACACAACTTGAGGCCATCTTGGTGTCCCCAGGGCAATTTTGAGCCCTGAGGTGATTTTGGTGCCGCCATTTTGATCCCTGAGGGGATTCTTGCTCCATTTTGAGCCCTGAGGTGATTTTGGGGCCATTTTGATGTCCCCGTGGTGATTTTGGGGCCATTTTGATGTCCCTGAGGGGATTTTGGGGCCATTTTGATGTCCCTGAGGGGATTCTGGCGCCATTTTGATTCCTGAGGTGATTCTGGCGCCATTTTGATTCCTGGGGTGATTCTGGCGCCATTTTGAGCCCTGAGGTGATTCTGGCGCCATTTTGAGCCCTGAGGTGATTCAGGTGCCATTTTGAGCCCCGTGGTGATTTTGCCACCATTTTGATGTCCCTGAGGTGATTTTGGGGCCATTTTGATGTCCCTGAGGTGATTCTGGCGCCATTTTGAGCCCCGTGGTGATTTTGCCGCCATTTTGACCCTGAGGTGATTTTGGGGCCATTTTGAGCCCTGAGGTGATTCTGGCGCCATTTTGAGCCCCGTGGTGATTTTGCCGCCATTTTGACCCTGAGGTGATTTTGCTCCCATTTTGGGCCCTGAGGTGATTCTGGCGCCATTTTGGGCCCTGAGGTGATTCTGGCGCCATTTGACCCTGAGGCGATTCCGGCGCCATTTTGATGTTGGGACGGGCTCATTTTCCTCCCAAGTCTTTAATATTTGGGTCAACATTGCAGCGACCATTCATACTATCCCATTAACCGCCGATTAACTCTCCAAACTCATTTCCAGCTCCACGAACGACGAACACCTGGAGTTCCAGAAGGTTCTATACCGAGCGGACAGCAGGAGCTCCCTCGAGCTGCGCAACATGACGGTGTCGGGCGGCTCGGCGTGGGACGACGCGGCCATGGAGGCGCGAGCGGGCGACGCCAGAGGAGAAAGCACTTTAGAGGGACTCTCCGGCGCCAAGGATTCGGCGTTCGCCGCGGAACCCGCCGCGGTAAACCCGGCGCAGGTGGATCCCGAGACCGACGCCGAGGATCCGGCCAACGCGGCGGCGCGGCCGCCGAGTCCTCGCGCCGCCGAAGAGAGGTACCCGAAGAACGAACCAAAGCAAGGCGAAGGCAAAGAGCACTTAGAGAAGAGCAAGAGGGGGATCCAGAGGCTCAGCTGGGTTTCCAGAGCCAACAAAAGCCCGAGTCCTCACTACAAGGACAAGACGACGGATGGAGCGACCGCCTTGGCTTTTCGGAGCCGTGAAGTGCCGCCGGCGTTCAGGACGACGCTCAACCCCGTCCTGGGCAAAGCCAAAGCGCTGGAGAGCCCCCCGGCGCAAAGGAAAGGGCTGATGGTTGACTCGGGCGACATCAACACGGCCGAGTGGACCATCCCGAAGCCGAGTCTCCATCTGGGCGCCGACCTCGCCGTCACCAAACAGTCGTGGACGGTCAACGCCGAGGATTCGGTGGAGCGGGTGCCGCCGATGGCGCTGGAACCCGCCGCCTGCAGCTCGTACGACATGGAGATGAGGCCCTACGTGTGCAGCGTGTTGTTGGAGGAGCAGGGCAAGGAGGAGCTGGGCGCCGAGGAGGACCCGGCCGTGTACACCTGCATCGAGTGCAGCATTTACTTCAAGAAGAAGGAACATCTGATGGATCACATGCTCCAGCACAACCGCGGCGCGGGGAGGGACCAAGATGGCGACGCTTTGGGTGGGCAGTGCCAGTTCTGCTGCAACGAGTGCGGCTGGGCCTTCGGGGACCCCGCGGCGCTGGAGCAGCACAAGAGGCTCCATCAGGAGTCAAGGGAGAAAATCATTGAAGAGATCCAGAAGCTGAACGAGTTTCCCGACGAAGGCCGCGACGCCCGGCTCCAGTGCCCCAAGTGCGTCTTCGGCACCAACTCCTCCAAGATCTTCGTCCAACACGCCAAGATG
The DNA here is from genome assembly GCA_901699155.2 of Streptopelia turtur. Classification (NCBI taxonomy): domain Eukaryota; kingdom Metazoa; phylum Chordata; class Aves; order Columbiformes; family Columbidae; genus Streptopelia; species Streptopelia turtur. The sequence continues at coordinate 20,798 of CABFKC020000167.1, read as the reverse complement.
CACGTCAAGGAGAGGAAGGACCAAGGGGCGAAGAGCAGGAGTGTGTTCGGCAGCACGATCGGCGGGGAGATGCGTGACGGCGTCTACAAACCCTTCAAACCCAACGAACACGCGGCGCCGCAGGCGCCGGCGCCGCCTCCCTCCGGCGCCAAAGGGCTCAGCACCTGCGTCCTCTGCAGCTTCCCGGCGCCCAACGAGACCATCCTGAAGGAGCACATGAAATACACCCATTCCCACCTCTCCTGGGACGCCGAGGGCTACGAGGACGATCCGAATCAACCGGGAACGAGCAGAGATACCTACAACCTCGCCAGGCCCGCCCGCTTCGCCGACGCCGATTATTTCGGCAAAGCCGAGCGGCTTTTCCATCCGCCTCACCGGGACGGCGCGGCGCATTACGAAACGCTCCACGGTTTCGCCGTCGCTCAGCCGAAACTCGACAAAAGCAACGGCGGGGGGAAAAAGGACTACGCGGCGTCGGGGTTTCACGCCAGGAAAGCGGCTCCGTACGCCGCGCCGCATAAAAACCTCGGCTTGTCCGGTTTTCACTCGGCAAAAGCTTATTCGCAGTTTGCTTTGCAGCAGCTGAAAATAAAAGCGGGAGGTCAGCAAATTGAAGAAGGTGATGGGTTAAAGAGTCACCCCGTGGGGCTGGAGGAGCTCAGGCACAAGTGGGTGTTGAGCGCGGACGCCGGGAGCGCCGAGGAGGAGATGGCGGTGAGCGCCGAGCTGGATTGGAGCCCCAACAGGAGCGTGAAACCCGTCACCGTCCCCCAAGCCGCCCTGGAGCTCAAGAGGACGTTCAGGGCCACCTTGAAGGCCACGGATTCTTCGGTGGCTTCGGAGGAGCAGCAGCAACAGCTGCGCCGGATGGTCCCCATCGTCCTGTTGGAGAAGGTGAACCCGCATCCCAGAGCCGCCAAGCGGCCGCGGGGGAAACCGGCCAAGAGGAAACCGCCGCCGTTGCCGTACCGGGAATTGGTGATGGACGAAGCGTTACCCTTGGACGTGCTCCTGCTGGACGCTCCGCTGGAGGGTCCCCTGGAGCTCGATGACCTGCTGGACTCCGACTCAGCGATGCTGAAGAACGAGGAGAGGAAATGTCCCTATTGCCCCGACCGCTTCCACAACGGCATCGGGCTGGCGAACCATGTGCGGGGCCACCTCAACAGGGTGGGCGTGAGCTACAACGTGCGCCACTTCATCTCGGCGGAAGAAGTGAAAGCCATTGAGCAAAAATTTTCCTTCCAAAAGAAGAAGAAAAAAGGTAGTATGTATTCAATTCGCTCCGCTCTTTTCTTGCTTTAACCGGTGGGGTTTTCTCCTCCCGCCGAGAGTTGGGTACGTATGGTGACGCGCGGTCGTGCCGGAGGTCGGAGCCGCGGTGTCGGCGGCGCCGTTGACGTTCTCCCCTTCTCTCCGCAGTCGCCAACTTCGACCCGAGCACGTTCAGCCTGATGCGGTGCGAGTTCTGCGGCGCCGGCTTCGACACGCGCGCCGGGCTCTCCAGCCACGCCAGGGCCCACCTGCGAGATTTCGGCATCACCAACTGGGAACTCACCGTCTCGCCCATCAACATCCTCAAGGAGCTCTTGGCCAACTCCTCGGAGCACCCGTTGCTGCAGGCGGCCATGGCGGCCGAGCCCTCGTCCCCCAACCGCGACAGGGACCCTCACGGCTTCGCCCCTCGCAAGAGCGTCACCCCCATGTCCGAGGGGTCCGTCCCGCGCTCCCCGCTGTCCCCGTTCCCCACGGCGTGGCCCGACGAGTCCCTGCAGTCCTACAGAGACGGTGAGTGGCACCGTAACCACCTCCAAGAGCGTCGCCGCACAGGGGGGGAACGGTTGAACCGGCGGAACCGCGCTTGGTTTATCCCTCTGCGTCCTGCGAGATCTGACGGTGCTTTGGGGGCACACGGGGCTCCTGAGGGGTCATGTCCTAGTTTTGCACCTTCGGGCTTTGGCATTGGGAAAACCTATTTAGGAACAAGAGAAAGTGTAGAGTGTTGATCTGGGCAGGAACAGCCCCAGGTTCCAGTATAGGTTGGGAAATTACATATTAGAGAGCAGCGGAGGGGAAAGGGAGCTGGGGGTCCTGGGGACAGCAGGGTGACCATGAGCCAGCACTGGGCCCTTGTGGCCAGGAAGCCAATGGGACCTGGGGGGGATTAGAAGGGGGTGGTTGGTAGGTCAGAGAGGTTCTCCTGCCCCTCTGCTCTGCCCTTGAAGAAAGAGTTTAGTTCAGATACTATCAGGATATACTTGGGGAACATACATATATATATATATATATGTATAATACATACAGCCATAGCACCCTGAGATCACCTGATCTCATCTGATGTGGGAACCTAAGCAGGGTCGGGCCCGCTCAGTGCTTGGATGGGAGACCAGTGGTACATGGGGGGCATCAGAAGGGGGTGGTTAGTGGGTCAGAGAGGTTCTTCTGCCCCTCTACTCTGCCCTTTAGTTCAGATACTATCAGGATATAGTTGGGGAACACATATATATACACATATACATACAGCCATAGCACCCAATGGTACCTGGGGTGGATTAGAAGGGGGGGGTCAGTAGGTCAGAGAGGTTCTCCTGCCCCTCTGCTCTGCCCTGGGGAGGCCACACCTGGAATATTGTGTCACATCTGGAATAGTGTGTCACACCTGGAATAGTGTGTCACATCTGGAATAGTGTGTCCAGTTGTGGCCCCTCAGTTCCAGCAGGACAGGGAACTGCTGGAGAGGCTCCAGCGCAGGGCAATGAAGATGCTGAAGGGAGTGGAGCATCTCCCGTATGAAGAAAGGCTGAGGGAGCTGGGGCTCGTTAGTTTGGAGAAGAGGAGACTGAGGGGTGACCTTATTAATGTTTATAAATATCTAAAGGGTGAGTGCCATGAGGATGGAGCCAGGCTCTTCTGGGTGGCAAACAATGACAGGACAAGGGGTGATGGGATCAAGCTGGAACACAAGAGGTTCCACTTAAATTTGAGAAGAAACTTCTCAGTAAGGGTGATGGAGCATTGGAACAGGCTGCCCAGGGGGGTGTGGAGTCTCCTTCTCTGCAGACATTCCAACCCCCTGGACATGTTCCTGTGCGACCTCACCTGGGTGTTCCTGCTCCATGGGGGATTGGACTGGATGAGCTTTTGGGGTCCCTTCCAATCCCAAACATACTGTGATACTGTGAAGGTTTCCACAGGGGAAACCCCTAAAGCTTCACAAATCGTGGCCAGCGGAGAACGTGGCCGCTGGTGCTCGGCCGTGCGTCCGTTTTCACCCCTCGGTTTTGTATTTTCCATCCATCTTATGTTACCGTGAAGGGTCATTCCCATGTTGATTTGGGTCCCGCTCCATCCCTGGAGCTCCATATGATTCAAACAACAGCATCTGTTCCAACCCAGAGTCCGTCCCAAACAGCTCCCGGGTTCCCCTTCCTTGTAAAGCTCCAAAAACCCAGAGTTTGCACCAAAAACTTGGCAACGTTAATTCTTCTAAGGACTAAAAAAAACTAGGAAAACCAACTGACGTCGGTGCTTCTGGCGGCATCGTGAACACTCAAAGCAGCTTCTCCTTGGGTTCCGCTCAGCCTAATTGTCTCTTAGCTCTTTAATTGAAATATCAACGAGCCGGTAATCGAGTCTTGGAGCTTAACGAGCGCAAATTAACACGCCAACACCCCCAAACTCTTCTTCCTTGGCGCGGCAAAGTTGGGATGGTGAAGAGCGACCAAAGGAGCTGGATGGTCCTACCGGCCGCAACCGTCAACGCGGCGATTTTGGGGTTCTCGGTGGCCAAAATTCACCGATATGAGCCGTTCTAGATCGCGCCGCTGCTTTCCAACCCGTGGCGTGGGGGTTTTGGAGTTAAGAAGGGTGGAAAACGTCTCGGTGATAAGCGCAAGAAGAGGTTAACGCTGTTCTTAACGAGGCGCTTTTAAAAATGGGTCACGTCTTGAAATAGGATCTCGCTCATCGGTTCGGGCAACGGCACTCGAGTGGTTTTCAGCCCCCGGGGACGCGAGCGTCTCCTGCTCTTTGCCTTGAGATGCCGGTGGGTGAAATTGGGTTGGGAATTGTCCTTCTAGGTAAAAATAGTTGAATTGGAGCTGAATTGTGCTCTGCTCCAGTATTTAAACCCGGGTGAGGTTGAGGACGGGCACGGGATGAGGCTCCGTGTCATGGTTGGTGGCTCCGTGTCTTGGCCAGAGGCTCCATGTCATGGTCAGAGGCTCCATGTCATGGTTGGTGGCTCCATGTCTTGGCTAGAGGCTCCATGTCATGATCAGAGGCTCCATGTCATGGCGCTGCTGGCTCCATGTCTTGGTCGGTGGTTCCATGTCTTGGCCAGAGGCTCCATGTCATGGTTGGTGGCTCCATGTCATGGTCAGAGGCTCCATGTCATGGTCAGAGGCTTCATGTCACGGTGCTGGTGGCTCCATGTCTTGGTCGGTGGTTCCATGTCTTGGCTGGTGGCTCCGTGTCACGGTGCTGGTGGCTCCATGTCTTGACTGGTGTCTGTGTGTCATGGCGCTGGTGGCTCCGTGTCTCAGCTGGTGGCTCCATGTCATGGTCGGTGGCTCCATGTCACTGTGCCAGCAGCTCCGTGTCTTGGCTGGTGGCTCCGTGTCACAGTGCTGGTAGCTCCATGTCTTGGTTGGTGGCTCCATGTCTTGACTGGTGGCTGTGTGTTACGGTTCCAGTGGCTCCGTGTCTCAGCTGGTGGCTCCGTGTCACAGCCAGTGGCTCCGTGTCACAGCTAGTGGCTCCATGTCTGGGACGGTGGCTCCATGTCATGGTCAGTGGCTCCATGTCATGGTCAGTGGCTCCATGTCTCGGCTGATGGCTCCGTGTCATGGTCGGTGGCTCCGTGTCATGGTCGGTGGCTCCATATGTGGGACAGTGGCTCCACGTCTCGGCTGATGGCTCCGTGTCATGGTCGGTGGCTCCATGTCATGGTCGGTGGCTCCATGTCATGGTCGGTGGCTCCATATTTCGGCTGATGGCTCCATGTCATGGCCGGTGGCTCCATGTCACTGTGCCAGCAGCTCCATGTCTTGCTACCAGCTCCCTGTGCCGTGGCAGCAGCTCCGTGTGGCGGTGCCAGTGTTCCCTATCGCGGCGCCGCTGTTTCCTTATCGCGGTGCCGGTGTTTCCTTATCACGGTGCCGCTGTTTCCTTATCACGGTGCCGCCGTTTCCTTATCACAGTGCGGCTGTTCCCGTTCGCAGTGCCGCTGTTTCCTTATCCTGGTGCCAGTCTTCCCGTTCACGGTGCCGCCGTTTCCTTATCACGGTGCCGCCGTTTCCTTATCACGGTGCCGCCGTTTCCTTATCACGGTGCCGCCGTTTCCTTATCACGGTGCCGCCGTTTCCTTATCACAGTGTGGCTGTTCCCGTTCGCGGTGCCGCTGTTTCCTTATCCTGGTGCCAGTCTTCCCGTTCACGGTGCCGCCGTTTCCTTATCACAGTGTGGCTGTTCCCGTTCGCGGTGCCGCTGTTTCCTTATCCTGGTGCCAGTCTTCCCGTTCACGGTGCCGCCGTTTCCTTATCACGGTGCCGCCGTTTCCTTATCACAGTGCGGCTGTTCCCATTCGCGGTGTCACTGTTTCCTTATCACGGTGCCGCCGTTTCCTTATCACGGTGCCGCCGTTTCCTTATCACGGTGCGGCCGTTCCCATTGGCGGTGCCGGCAGCCGCTTTTGGCACAACGGTGCCTCCGCATCCCGGGGCTTGTAACCAAATCCCCGCCACACACAGAGCTTTTCATATTTAAATCCATTACCGTGCGTTTCCCCGCAATAAACAACGACAAGTTTCTGCCTCTTCCCTACACCCAAACCTTTCAACCTCCTCCTTTTCGCTCCCGATTTCAGCCCCTCGACGGTCCCCGACGCGTTCACGGCGCCGGAGCCGGAGGTTGATCCAGCCCGGGCTCCGACGTGGGGAGGGTTGCGACGTTCGCTCCGCTTCACTTTTATCCAGCTTAAAAACCACCCGTCGGCGTCTCCCGGCTCCGCAGCCCTTGGCAGCCGCCCCGCGGCACACGTGGTGTTCTTGGCGGGCGCCGCGCCGCGTTGGGCAATCGCATCCTCCTCCGGACGCCTCGTGGCCGTCGTCATCCTCCTGTTTTCTTCTGGGTTTAACTCCTCGCGGCCTCTCTTACCGTCCCGACTCGTGTTTCTCCTCCGCGTGGGGGTGACGGGGTTTCACCGTCTCCAGGGACGGGAGGAGACGTCGGTTCGCTGCTCGGCTTCACGCCCCACGCGGCGCCGGAGACTGTGCGAGGATATCGAGGGGGGTCAGGGGAGGGAGAGGGTTGGTTGGATGTATTGAAGGGAGGGAGATGGTCGGTTGGATGGTTTTAGGGGAGGGAGAGGGTCGGTTGGATGGTTTTAGGGGAGCGAGAGGGTCGGTTGGATGTTGTGAGCTCAGGGAATGATTCCCTGGATATTTAGGGGAGGGAGAGGGTTGGTTGGATGTATTGAAGGGAGGGAGATGGTCGGTTGGATGCCCTGAGCTCAGGGAATGATGCCCTGGATATTTAGGGGAGGGAGAGGGTCGGTTGGATGGTTTTAGGGGAGGGAGAGGGTCGGTTGGATGGTTTTAGGGGAGGGAGAGGGTCGGTTGGATGGTTTTAGGGGAGGGAGAGGGTCGGTCGGATGTTGTGAGCTCAGGGAAGGGTCGGTCGGATGTTGTGAGCTCAGGGAAGGGTCAGTTGGATGTTTTTAGGGGAGGGAGAGGGTCGGTTGGATGTTTTTAGGGGAGGGAGAGGGTCGGTTGGATGCCCTGAGCTCGGGGAACAATTCCCTGGGTTTTGGGGGGGAGGGAGAGGGTTGGTTGGATGTTGTGAGCTCAAGGAATGATTCCCTGGATATTTAGGGGAGGAAGAGGGTCGGTTGGATGCTTTTAGGGACTGGAGAAGGTCAGTTGGATGTTGTGAGCTCAAGGAATGATTCCCTGGATATTTAGGGGAGGAAGAGTCAGTTGGATGCTGTGAGTTCAAGGAACGATTCCCTGGGTTTTTAGGGGGGTGAGAAAGTCAGTTGGATATTATGAGCTCAGGGAATGATTCCCTGGGTGTTTAGGGGAGCGAGAGGGTCGGTTGGATGTTTTTAGGGGAGGGAGAGGGTCGGTTGGATGGTTTTAGGGGAGCGAGAGGGTCGGTTGGATGTTTTTAGGGGAGTGAGAGGGTTGGTTGGATGCCCTGAGCTCAAGGAACGATTCCCTGGGTTTTTAGGGGAGTGAGAAAGTCAGTTGGATGTTATGAGCTCAGGGAATGATTCCCTGGATATTTAGGAGAGGGAGAGGGTCGGTTGGATGGTTTTAGGGGAGTGAGAGGGTCGGTCGGATGTTGTGAGCTCAGGGAAGGGTCAGTTGGATGTTTTTAGGGGAGGGAGAGGGTCGGTTGGATGTTTTTAGGGGAGGGGAGAGGGTCGGTTGGATGCCCTGAGCTCGGGGAACAATTCCCTGGGTTTTGGGGGGAGGGAGAGGGTTGGTTGGATGTTGTGAGCTCAAGGAATGATTCCCTGGATATTTAGGGGAGGAAGAGGGTCGGTTGGATGCTTTTAGGGACTGGAGAAGGTCAGTTGGATGTTGTGAGCTCAAGGAATAATTCCCTGGATATTTAGGGGAGGAAGAGTCAGTTGGATGCTGTGAGTTCAAGGAACGATTCCCTGGGTTTTTAGGGGGGTGAGAAAGTCAGTTGGATATTATGAGCTCAGGGAATGATTCCCTGGATATTTAGGAGAGGGAGAGGGTCGGTTGGATGCTCTGAGCTCAGGGAATGATTCCCTGGATGTTCAAGGGAGCGAGAGGGTCGGTTGGATGGTTTTAGGGGAGGGAGAGGGTCGGTTGGATGTTGTGAGCTCAGGGAATGATTCCCTGGATATTTAGGAGAGGGAGAGGGTCGGTTGGATGCTCTGAGCTCAGGGAATGATTCCCTGGATGTTCAAGGGAATGAGAGGGTCGGTTGGGTGGTTTAGGGGAGGGAGAGGGTCGGTTGGATGTTGTGAGCTCAGGGAATGATTCCCTGGATATTTAGGGGAGGGAGAAGATCAGTTGGGTGTTATGAGCTCAAGGAATGGTTCCCTGGGTTTTAATGGGAGGGAGAGGGTCAGTTGGATATTATGAGCTCAGGGAATGATTCCCTGGATATTTAGGAGAGGGAGAGGGTCAGTTGGATGCCCTGAGCTCAGGGAATGATTCCCTGGATATTTAGGGGAGGGAGAGGGTCAGTTGGATGCTCAAGTTGGATGCTCAAGTTGGTCAGTTGGATGCTCAAGGAACGATTCCCTGGGTTTTTAGGAGAGTGAGAAGGTCAGTCGGATATTATGAGCTCAGGGAATGATTCCCTGGATATTTAGGGGAGGAAGAGGGGTCAGTTGGATGGTTTTAGGGGAGCGAGAGGGTCGGTTGGATGGTTTTAGGGGAGGGAGATGGTCGGTTGGATATTATGAGCTCAGGGAATGATTCCCTGGATATTTAGGAGAGGGAGAGGGTCGGTTGGATGTTTTTAGGGGAGTGAGAGGGTCGGTTGGATGCTGTGAGCTCAAAGAATGATTCCCTGGGTTTTAATGGGAGGGAGAGGGTCAGTTGGATGTTGTGAGCTCAGGGAATGATTCCCTGGATATTTAGGAGAGGGAGAGGGTCGGTTGGATGTTTTTAGGGGAGGGAGAGGGTCGGTTGGATGGTTTTAGGGGAGGGAGAGGGTCGGTTGGATGTTGTGAGCTCAGGGAATGATTCCCTGGATATTTAGGAGAGGGAGAGGGTCAATTGGATGCTCTGAGCTCAGGGAATGATTCCCTGGATATTTAGGGGAGGAAGAGGGTCAGTTGGATGTTTTTGGGGAGTGAGAGGGTTGGTTGGATGCCCTGAGCTCAAGGAACGATTCCCTGGGTTTTTAGGGGAGTGAGAAAGTCAGTTGGATATTATGAGCTCAGGGAATGATTCCCTGGATATTTAGGAGAGGGAGAGGGTCGGTTGGATGCTCTGAGCTCAGGGAATGATTCCCTGGATGTTCAAGGGAATGAGAGGGTCGGTTGGATGGTTTTAGGGAGCGAGAGGGTCGGTTGGATGGTTTTAGGGGAGTGAGAGGGTCGGTTGGATGCTGTGAGCTCAAAGAACGATTCCCTGGGTTTTAGGGGGGTGAGAAAGTCAGTTGGATATTATGAGCTCAGGGAATGATTCCCTGGGTGTTTAGGGGAATGAGAGGGTCAGTTGGATGTTTTTAGGGGAGGGAGAGGGTCGGTTGGATGCCCTGAGCTCAGGGAATGATTCCCTGGGTTTTTAGGGGAGTGAGAAAGTCAGTTGGATATTATGAGCTCAGGGAATGATTCCCTGGATATTAGGAGAGGGAGAGGGTTGGTTGGATGCTCTGAGCTCAGGGAATGATTCCCTGGATGTTTCAGGGAATGAGAGGGTCGGTTGGATGTTTTTAGGGGAGCGAGAGGGTCGGTTGGATGTTGTGAGCTCAGGGAATGATTCCCTGGATATTTAGGAGAGGGAGAGGGTCGGTTGGATGCTCTGAGCTCAGGGAATGATTCCCTGGATGTTCAAGGGAATGAGAGGGTCGGTTGGGTGGTTTAGGGGAGGGAGAGGGTCGGTTGGATGTTGTGAGCTCAGGGAATGATTCCCTGAATATTTAGGGGAGGGAGAAGATCAGTTGGATGTTATGAGCTCAAGGAATGATTCCCTGGGTTTTAATGGGAGGGAGAGGGTCAGTTGGATATTATGAGCTCAGGGAATGATTCCCTGGATATTTAGGAGAGGGAGAGGGTCAGTTGGATGCCCTGAGCTCAGGGAATGATTCCCTGGGTGTTTAAGGGAATGAGAGGGTCGGTTGGATGTTGTGAGCTCAGGGAAGGGTCAGTTGGATGTTGTGAGCTCGGGGAAGGGTCAGTTGGATGTTTTTAGGGAAGGGAGAGGGTCGGTTGGATGCCCTGAGCTCAGGGAATGATTCCCTGGATATTTAGGGGAGGAAGAGGGTCAGTTGGATGCTCAAGTTGGATGCTCAAGTTGGTCAGTTGGATGCTCAAGGAACGATTCCCTGGGTTTTTAGGGGAGTGAGAAGGTCAGTCGGATATTATGAGCTCAGGGAATGATTCCCTGGATATTTAGGGGAGGAAGAGGGTCAGTTGGATGTTTTTGGGGGAGTGAGAGGGTCGGTTGGATGCCCTGAGCACAGGGAACAATTCCCTGGGTTTTAAGGGAGCGAGAGGGTCATTTGGATGTTTTTAGGGGAGGGAGAGGGTTGGTTGGCGGTTCCCCCCACCACCAGGAAGCCGCAAACAGCCCTGGGGTCACCTCTGCATCCCCTCTTCTCCATGGTGACCAACCCCAGTTCCTCAGCTGCTTCCAGAACCCTCCCAGTCCTTTCCCCATCTCCTTTGGAGATTTTCTGTCCCCTCCTTAGATCACGGAGCCCCAAAGCGCCCTCAGGACTCAAGGTGATGGTCACCCCAAGACCATCCCAGGTCACGGGTGGCCCTTTGGCCACCAGTCTGAACATTAAGGCTTCAAAGCAATTTGGGGGGTGACCTCTCAGAGATACAAGTAGCAGAGACCCTGCAGCCGCTTGGTTCCTTCTCCCATCTCTTTGAACACCAATGATTTCCGTGGTGCCGGGTTCAGCGACAAACTGGAGAAGATAAGGAAGCGAAGGCTCTTCCACCTGGAAAAGGACATTTCTTGTCGATTTTACGGCTTTGTGGCCGTAGCCTTTTGTCCTCCCGCGTTAATCGCGGATGAACAGAGGTTCAAAACACCTTCTGGAGGTCCCCAAGTGCCACCAAGGTCACCCATTGGGGTCCCATTGAGCTCGGGGAGGGCTGGAGAGTCAAAGCGGCCGCTCTCGGCGTCACGGTTCTCAGGTCACGCTCTCCTTTTGTCGTTTTTCTGCTTATTTTTGTTCCTCCGTGCTCGTTCCTTCTGTGCTCGCAGCCTGACCTACTTTCCAGCCTCTTTGATTCCTTTCTCAAGTTCCAGGTTACGGAGACGCTCCCCTTGGCCTCCTGCTTCGCTTCCCTCCCTCCCACGCCGCCCGTTCTCCCCCGTATCGTCTTTTCTCCGGTCGTTTCCGCCGACAGGGAGCCCGTGCGTTGGGTTTGAGCCTGAATGTTCAGCCAGAGATGAGTTTTTAGCCCGAATTTCGCCAGGGGGATCCCCCCAGGTTGGTGGAGGGGAGACCTGGTGATCTATGAGAGGGTGTTGGAACGGGGGGAGTCGGGCTCTGCTCCCCAGGAGGGGTCCCCGCCATGGAGCCCCCTGTCGCCGCTCTATCACTATTAGATATACTTGGAGAACATATATATATATATATATACATACATATGTATATGTGTATATATATATACAACCATAGCACCCTAGGAATATCCGATCTCATCTGATCCGGGAAGCTAAGCAGGGTCGGGCCCGCTCAGTGCTTGGATGGGAGACCAGTGGTACCTGGGGTGCATTAGAAGGGGGTGGTCAGTAGGTCAGAGAGGTTCTCCTGCCCCTCTGCTCTGCCCTTTAGTTCAGATATTATCAAGATATACTTGGGGAACATATATATGTATATAAAATATATACAGCCATAGCACCCTGGGAATGCCCCATCTCGTCTGATGTGGGAAGCTAAGCAGGGTCGGGCCCGCTCAGTGCTTGGATGGGAGACCAGTGGTACCTGGGCTGGATTAGAAGGGGGTGGTCAGTGGGTCAGAGAGGTTCTCCTGCCCCTCTGCTCTGCCCTTGAAAAAGGGTTTAGTTCAGATACTATCAGGGTATACTTGGGGAACATATATATATAATATATACAGCCACAGCACCCTGAGAACGCCCCATCCCGTCTGCTCTGGGAAGCTCAGCAGGGTCGGGCCCGCTCAGTGCTTGGATGGGAGACCACTGTGGAACATCGGGTGCTGTGGGCTAGCCAGCACTGGGCCCTTGTGGCCAGGAAGCCAATGGGAACCTGGGGGGATTGGAAGGGGGGGTCAGTAGGTCAGAGAGCTTCTCCTGCCCCTCTGCTCTGCCCTTTAGTTCAGATATTATCAAGATATACTGGGGGAACATATATATGTGTATATAATATATACAGCCATAGCACCCTGACAACACCCAATCTCGTCTGATGTGGGAAGCTAAGCAGGGTCGGGCCCTCAGTGCTTGGATGGGAGACCAATGGTACCTGGGGGGGATTAGAAGGGGGTCAGTAGGTCGAGAGGTTCTCCTGCCCCTCTACTCTGCCCTGGGGAGGCCACACCTGGATAGTGTGTCCAGTTGTGGCCCCCGCAGTTCAAGTTCAGGACAGGGACACGTTTCCTGTTCACCTCAGCTGGGTGTTCCCGCTCCGGAGGGGGTTTGGATGATGACTTTGAGGTCCCTTTTCAACTCCTGACACTGATACTGTCAGTTCGCGCTCGACCGCTCGACCTGGCGGGGCGCGCGCGCCGCGCGCTCCGCTCGGCGCTCATCCTGGCCGCCTGGCGGCCGCCCCGCATGTGCCGGAGCCAAGATGGCGGCTCCACCTCCTCGCGCCTAAAGTGACAAAAGCGGGCGGCGGCGCCGCGACCCCCGGGATCGGGACCGGGGGGCGGCGAACCCGAGCCGAGCGGCGCCCGAGCCGGGTGAGCGCCCCTTTTCCTCCGCCGGTCCCGCCCCGCCGGCCCAACCGCGGCCCTCACCCCCATCCCCCCCCCCCCACCCCCCCCCCTCCCTTCAGGCCCCGCAGCGCTGGCCCGCCCGGGCCGCCGCCGCTTCCAGCCCTCCCTGCGGGAGCAGCGCGGGGATCCCGCGAGGCTCCTGTGGCGGAGCCGCCGCCCTCCTTTGTCCTTTCGCCGGCCTCGTCTTTGTCCCTCCCGGGCCCCCGGCGGACCCCCGGGGTCAGCGCGGGGGAGGGGGGGGGCGGGGAGCCCGTTTCCCGCCCCCCCCCGTAGCGGTGCGGGCGGGACGGGACACGATGGGGGAGGGGGGATGCTGGGAACGGCCGGGGGGGCCGGGGCAGCGCCCAACGGGGCCCCTGGGCCCGGGGGGGCGGCCGAGGGCCCCCCGGCCCCGCTAAGGGCAGAGCTGCCGCCTTCCCAGCCCATCCGCCCCCAGCCACGGAGCTGCCGCCTCCCCTGTCCCCTCCCTGGCGGGGGGGGACACCATTGGTGTCCCCTTGCCCACAGGGAGGTGCCATCATCAGTGTCCCCTTCCCCACAGCGAGGTGCCACCATCGGTGTCCCCTTCCCCGCTATGAGGTGCCACCATTGGTGTCCCCTTCCCCACAGGGAGTTGTCACCATTGGTGTCCCCTTCCCCACAATGAGGTGCCACCATCAGTGTCCCCTTCCCCACAGTGAGATGCCACCATTTGTGTCCCCTTCCCCACAGGGAGGTGCCACCATTTGTGTCCCCTTCCCCACAGGGAGGTGTCACCATTGGTGTCCCTTCCCCACTACAAAGTGCCACCATCGTGTCCCCTTCCCACAGTGGAGGTGCCACCATCGTTCCCCTGCCCCACAGTGAGATGCCACCTGCGGTGTCCCCTTCCCCACAGTAATATGCCACCACTGGTGTCCCCTTCCCCACTATGAGGTGCCACCTGCTCTGTCCCCTTCCCCACAGTGAGATGCCACCATCAGTGTCCCCTTCCCCACAGGGAGGTGTCACCATCGGTGTCCCCTTCCCCACTATGAGGTGCCACCATCGGTGTCCCCTTCCCCACTATGAGGTGCCACCATCGGTGTCCCCTTCCCCACTACAAAGTGCCACCATCAGTGTCCCCTTCCCCACTATGAGGTGCCACCATCGGTGTCCCCTTCCCCACAGCGAGGTGTCACCATTGGTGTCCCCTTCCCCACAATGAGGTGCCACCATCAGTGTCCCCTTCCCCACTACAAAGTGCCACCGTCAGTGTCCCCTTCCCCACAGTGAGATGCCACCATCGGTGTCCCCTTCCCCACAGTAAGATGCCACCATCGGTGTCCCCTTCCCCACAGCGAGGTGTCACCATTGGTGTCCCCTTCCCCACAATGAGGTGCCACCATCAGTGTCCCCTTCCCCACAATGAGATGCCACCATCGGTGTCCCCTTCCCCACAGGGAGGTGCCACCATTTGTGTCCCCTTCCCCACAGGGAGGTGTCACCATTGGTGTCCCCTTCCCCACTACAAAGTGCCACCATCAGTGTCCCCTTCCCCACAATAGCTGCCACCCGGTGTCCCCTTGCCCACATGAGGTGCCACCATCAGTGTCCCCTTCCCCACAGCGAGGTGTCCACATTGGTGTCCCCTTCCCCACAATGAGATGCCACCATCAGTGTCCCCTTCCCCACTATGAGGTGCCACCTGCTCTGTCCCCTTCCCCACAGTGAGATGCCACCACGGGTGTCCCCTTCCCCACAATGAGGTTCCACCATCGGTGTCCCCTTCCCCATAATGAGATGCCACCATCGGTGTCCCCTTCCCCACAATGAGGTGCCACCTGCTCTGTCCCCTTCCCCACAGTGAGGTGCCACCATCAGTGTCCCCTTCCCCACAGTGAGATGTCACCACTGGTGTCCCCTTCCCCACAACGAGGTGCCACCACTGGTGTCCCCTTCCCCACAGTGAGATGCCACCATTGGTGTCCCCTTCCCCACTATGAGGTGCCACCACTGGTGTCCCCTTTCCCACAGTGAGATGCCACCATTGGTGTCCCCTTCCCCACTATGAGGTGCCACCCCTGCTCTGTCGCCTTCCCACAGGAGGATGCCACCATGGTGTCCCTTTCCCCACTATGAGGGCCACCATGGTGTCCCTTCCCCAGCAAGGTGCCACCATTGGTGTCCCCTGCGTGGTAGGGAGCGCCCTCCCCTGTCCCCTCTGCACAGGGAGGTGCCACCATCACTGTCCCTTTCCCCACGCGGAGGTGCCACCTTCCCTGTCCCCTCCTCACAGGGACTGCCACTGCCCCTGTCCTCCCTGCTACAGAGAGGTGCCACCATCAGTGTCCCCTCCCACAGGGAGGTGCCACCTTCCCTGTCCCTTTCCCCACAGGGAGGTGTCACCTTCCTTGTCCCTCCCCAGCAGGGAGGTGCCACCATCAGTGTCCCCTCCCTGGTAGGGAGGTGCCACCATCCCTGTCCCATCCCGACAGGACCTGTCAGACCTGTCACCTTCCCTGTCCCCTCCCTGGTTGGGAGGTGCCACCTTTCCCCCCCCCCCCACTCAGGTGCCACCATCAGTGTCACCCCGTGAAACCGACACCATCCCCTCCGAGGGACCTTCCCTCCCCATCAGGGACCTGCCACCCCCCCTCTGTCCCCAAGCCCCCCACCACGTCACCGCGTCACCTGTCACCGGGGCGATTTTCCCCCCCCGTGCGCAACACCTTAAATCCTCCCCACCCCCCCAGTGACCCCGCTCGGTCACATTTACCCACCGGGGGGTGACAATGTCCTTCTCTTGCAGTCCTGGCTCCGGAGGACGACGACTTGGTGGCCATGGAGCTGGGGTCCCCCCCGCTCCCCAAAAAAACCCACCCCTGGGGGCAGCTGGACCCTCCCCCCCCCCGCATCGGGACCAAACTCTCCCCGGAGCCGCCTGGGAACAAACCGGAGCCCCAGGACCCCAAAAGTGAGTATTTCACCCTATTTTTCCTCATTTCCAACAGTCGTTGTCGTGGGAACCCGCGGGTGTTTCTTTAACACAATCCAGAGGTGGGGTCAGGTCCTTTTGCTTAATTAATCCTGTAATTAAGCAGGTGGCCGCGTTGCCCCCCAGTATCGCTGCTTTGCATTCCCTGGTCGCTTTTAAAACCGGGAGTGACGTGTCCATCCTAAACCCCCCAGTCAACCCTTCCCTCCTAATTAACAATGTTCCCTTCCAAATTGACAGCGTTCCCCTCCTAATTAACAAGAAGGAGGAGAACCTCTCTGACCTACTGACCCCCCCCTTCTAACCCCCCCAGGTCCCATTGGCTTCCTGGCCACAAGGGCCCAGTGCTGGCTCAGCCCACAGCACCCGCTGTTCCCAGCTGGTCTCCCATCCAAGCACTGAGCGGGCCCGACCCTGCTGAGCTTCCCAGAGCAGACGGGATGGGGCGTTCTCAGGGTGCTATGGCTGTATAGATTATATACATATGTATATATATGTGTTCCCCAACTATATCCTGATAGTATCTGAACTAAAAGGCAGAGTAGAAGGGCAGGAGAACGTCTCTGACCTACTGACCACCCCCTTCTAATCCACTCCAGGTACCATTGGCCTTCGTGGTCTCCCATCCAAGCACTGAGCGGGCCCGACCCTGCTTAGCTTCCCAGATCAGACAAGATTGGGCGGTTTCAGGGTGCTATGGCTGCATATATTATATATATATATATATATGTTCCCCGAGTATATCCTGATAGTATCTGAACTAAACCCTTTTCTCAAGGGCAGAGCAGAGGGGCAGGAGAACCTCTTTGACCTACCGACCACCCCCTTCTAATGCCCCCCAGGTCCCATTGGTCTCCCATCCAAGCACTGAGCGGGCCCGACCCTGCTTAGCTTCCCAGATCAGACGAAATGGGGCGTTCTCAGGGTGCTATGGCTGCATATATATATATATATATATGTATATGTTCCCCAAGTATATCTTGATAATATCTGAACTAAAGGGCAGAGCAGAGGGGCAGGAGAACCTCTGACCTACTGACCACCCCCTTCTAACCCCCCCAGGTCCCATTGGCTTCCTGGCCACAAGGGCCCAGTGCTGGCTCATGGTCACCCTGCTGTCCCCAGGACCCCCAGCTCCCTTTCCCCTACGCTGCTCTCCAACAGCTCATTCCCCAACTCACACTGGACCCTGGGCTTGTTCCTGCCCAGATCAACACTCTACACTTGCCCTTGTTATATTTCTCTTTAAATTCCTTTGCCTTTAAATTCCTTTCTCTTCACTTTTAAAATTTCTCTTTTGCCGCCTCTTTTAAAACTTCCCTTTAAAACCTCATTTTCCTTCCTTTTTTCCCCTTTTTTTTTGCCTCTCCATCACATTTTCCCTTCGAAAACCCCCATTTCTCCTTCCTAACCCTTTACCCTTTGCCCCCTGCAGCCCAGAGCCTGACGACGTGCGAGGTGTGCGGCGCCTGCTTCGAGACGCGCAAGGGCCTGTCCAGCCACGCTCGCTCCCACCTGCGCCAGCTCGGCGTCGCCGAATCCGAGAGCAGCGGCGCCCCCATCGACCTCCTCTACGAGCTCATGAAGCACAAACCCAACAGCGCTGCTCCCGGCGCCCCCCCGCTCACCAAAAAACCCCCAAGACGCCTCCGCCGCCCGCCCCCCGCGCTGCTGCCGCTCCTCCGAGCGCCCCCGACGCTCCCCTCAACAAAGCCATTAATCCCCGCCCGGCTTCGCCAAAACCCTCGCCCGCCCGGCTTCTCCCGGCCTCAAGAAGGTGGCGGCGGCTCTTTCGGGGTCCCCGTCGCCTAAAAAACCCCGAGGAGAAAAGCTCCAAGCTGCCGTTGAGCCCTTTGCAGAGCTCCCCGAAGGCGCAGTGGCCGCAGGATGAGGAAGGACCCCTCAATTTAAGTGAGTTTCGGTGCTTTTTTGCTATTTGCCCTTCGGCGGCTTCTCGCGGCGTTCGGTAACTGGGGAAACGCGCCGCCCCATCGCGTTTCACTGATTTTCCACCCCCCTGAGCCCTTCGTGTCCCTTCCCTCTGCACCAAAACGGTGGGTTTGGCCACCTCAGGGAGGCCCCATCGCAGCCCTGGGGACCCTGACGCCGTCCCCACCGTGTCCCTTGTCGTCCCCAAGCTCCGTCGGTGGCTTATTGTGTCACCACTGGGGGTTTTGTGCCCCCCGCGAGGGTTTTGGAGCCATCAGGCTGTGAAATTGCCGCTGCTTCAAGCTGGAAAACGCCGGGGTGGTAAAACCGGTGCCGGTTCTCCACCGGAGAAGGGAGACGCTGCGTTCGGCCCCGGGGTGTCCTCACAGCTCCTTAAATGCTGGGAGCAGGGGCAAGAAAACACTTTGTGCTCATCTCGGAGCCGCTGCCGCGATTACTCGTCGTTAAGCTGCCTGCTAATGAAGCTGGAGGAGCAGATGGGTGGCCAGCAGATCACAAACTGCGGCACGAGGATCTGGTGGATCCCAAACCGCAGCACAATGAATCAGCTGACAAATCCCAAACTGTGGCATGAGGGTCTGGCCGACAGATACCAAACTGCGGCACAAGGAACCGGCTGATGGATCCCAAACCACAGCACAAGGAACCAGCCAATGGATCCCAAACCACAGCACAAGGAACCAGCCAATGGATCCCAAACCACAGCACAAGGAACCGGCCAATGGATCCCAAACCACAGCACAAGGAACCGGCCGACAGATCCCAAACCACGGCACGAGGATCTGGCCAATGGATCCCAAACCGCGGCTCAAGGATCTGACCGACAGATCCCGAACCGCAGCTCAAGGATCTGGCTGACAGATCCCAAACTGTGGCTCGAGGATCTGACCGACAGATCCCAAACCACGGCACAAGGATCTGGCCAATAGATCCCAAACCACAGCATGAGGAACCAGCCGACGGATCCCAAACCACAGCACGAGGATCTGGCCGACAGATCCCAAACCACAGCACGAGGATCTGGCCGACAGATCCCAAACCACGGCACGAGGAACCTCCACGACATGAGGAACCGGCCGACAGATCCCAAACCACAGCACGAGGATCTGGCCGACAGATCCCAAACCACAGCACGAGGATCTGGCCGACAGATCCCAAACCACAGCACGAGGATCTGGCCGACAGATCCCAAACCACAGCACGAGGATCTGGCCGACAGATCCCAAACCACGGCACGAGGATCTGGCCAATGGATCCCAAACCGCGGCACGAGGATCTGGCCAATGGATCCCAAACTGCGGCACGAGGATCTGGCCGACAGATCCCAAACCGCGGCTCAAGGATCTGACCAACAGATCCCAAACCACAGCACGAGGATCTGGCCAATGGATCCCAAACTGCGGCACGAGGATCTGGCCAATAGATCCCAAACTGCGGCACGAGGATCTGGCCGACAGATCCCAAACCGCGGCTCAAGGATCTGACCAACAGATCCCAAACCACAGCACGAGGATCTGGCCAATGGATCCCAAACCACGGCACGAGGAACCAGCCGACGGATCCCAAACCGCAGCATGAGCATCTGGCCGATCTCCCCTTTCCCCTTCACCAACCAAGAAGCCGCGGCCGTGCCGGCTGCCGCGGTGCCGCCGCCCCCCGCTCCGTATCCCTCACCACGGTCACTCCGGCAGCGCCCAAAACCCCATTTGCTTGGAAATCCTCGCTCAGGCCGCCCCGCTCGCTTCTGTCGCCGTCAGGGCCACCACACGGCGCTGGGATCGCCTGGACACGTCCCACCTGCGCCAACATCCCCCAAATCACCCCGCCGAGGCCCCTTTGCCGCACGGGTGGGCTTTCCAGTTCCCAGTGGGGTCGTGCCTCAGTTTCCCCTTCCCACCCAGTGCCGCTGGTTCAGGTTGCGCCTTATTTTTGGTGGTGAAACCCCTTCCTGCGTCGCCTTCCTCATCCGCACCTCCAGCGACCGGCTCCGGCCGCGTCACAGTATCACAGTATCACAGTAGTTTGGGATTGGAAGGGACCCAAAAGCTCATCCAGTGCAATCCCCCCATGGAGCAGGAACACCCAGGTGACTGGTCGCACAGGAAACATGTCCAGGGGGTTGAATGTCTGCAGAGAAGGAGACCTCCACACCCCCTGGGCAGCCTGTTTTCCAATGCTCTCATCACCCTTACTGAGAAGTTTCTTCTCAAATTTAAGTGGAACCTCTTGTGTTGCAGCTTGATCCCATTACCCCTTGTCCTATCATTGTTTGCCACCCAGAAGAGCCTGGCTCCATCCTCGTGGCACTCACCCTTTACATATTATAAACATTAATAAGGTCACCCCTCAGTGTCCTCTTGCCAGCTCCAGAGCCCCAGCTCCCTCAGCCTTTCCTCACACGGGAGATGCTCCACTCCCTCCAGCATCTTGGTGGCTGCGCTGGACTCTCTCCAGCAGTTCCCTGTCCTGCTGGAACTGAGGGGCCACAACTGGACACAATATTCCAGGTGTGGTCTCCCCAGGGCAGAGCAGAGGGGCAGAAGAACCTCTCTCAATCTACTGACCACCCCCCTTGTAATACACCCCAGGTCCCATTGGCTTCCTGGCCACAAGGGCCAGTGCTGGCTCAGCCCACAGCACCCGCTGTTCCCACCTGGTCTCCCATCCAAGTACTGAGCGGGCCCGACCCTGCTGAGCTTCCCAGAGCAGATGAGATCAGGTGTTCTCAGGGTGGTATGGCTGTATATATCATATATGTATGGCTGTATATGTTCCCAAAGTATATCCTGATAGTATCTGAGCTAAACCCTTTTTTCAAAGGCAGAGTAGAGGGGCAGGAGAACCTCTCTGACCTACTGACCACCCCCTGCTAACCCACCCCAGGTCCCATTGGCTTCCTGGCCACAAGGGCCCAGTGCTGGCTCATGGTCCCCCTGCTGTCCCCAGGACCCCCAGGTCCCTTTCCCCTACACTGCTCTCTAATTGTAATTCCCAGCCTATACCTGGACCTGGGTTGTTTCTGCCCAGATTCAGACTCTACACTTGCCCTTGTTAAAATGTCATCAAGGGTTTATTCCCTGCCCAACTCTCCAGCCTGTCCAGGTCTCTGATGGCAGCACAGCTCCCAGTGTCACCACTCCTCCCAGCTTGGTGTCACCAGCAAACTTGCTGATAGTGCACTCTATTCCCTCATCCAAATCGTCCGTCTGTCCAACCGCCGCCAATCTCTCTGTTCTCCCCCTCTCTCCGCAGCTC